>JAQGBD010001461.1:0-15849 GCA_034698165.1 Punctoribates punctum | reverse complement strand
GTCCAATAAATATATGTCGGCGTCGTTATAGAGAGCTCTGAATTATGAGCAAGCAATTAATTAAAAACTCTGCAGGGGAATCCCCCAGAGGCAAAAAAGTGGGTAAACCGCCTTAAAATTTGCAATTTAAACCCTCCCCTAACAACCCCTTGAAACTCGGTCCGGGAACTGGTCTTACACCCCCTTAAATCCCCCTAAAATTGATGACCCTGGTCTTAATTCAGGTATGCATACCTGGCTAAAGTAATCCTGGCCTTCTGTCCGCCACTTAGGGAGACTCCTCTCTCCCCGACCAGAGTCTTCTCTCCAAATGGGAACAGCTTTAGATCTCTATTCATAGCACAGACACTAATGACTTCTTTCCATTTCCTGGAATCGTATGGCTTTCCAAACGTTATATTCTGGAGAATACTTGAGTTGAAAGTCCAGGACTCCTGTGAAGCATAGGCTATACTTCCCCTCACTTTGGCTGAACCGGAGATCACTTGAATTTCATTCATTAGAGACATAAGAAATGAACTCTGAGTTTGAAGAGCAGACAGTTTTAGGTTGAAAAATAATCTTGGACATTGATATGACATACCTTTCCGGAGCCAACGGGTCCTATAACTGCTAACAATTCACACGGTTTTAGTGTCAAGGAAATATTTTTCAAAGTTGGGTTATCAAGTTCCTATTTTGTAGATACAAAATTCACTAGGTGATTATTGGTCTTAATTGAGGGTGATCCAGGTATGTGCAAGGTCGGATAGGGTTAAGTAGGAAGGGCTAATGTGAAGCCTATGAGGAAGGGTGATAATGAAAAGATCTAAGGCAGGTGAAACCATTAAAAAGCATTACCACCCCCTTGCACATCCCTGTATTAATTTAACTGACATCTATCCATTTGGCCGACATTTCATCGACAACAACACTGTCTTCTGGTTCTTGGTCTTTGGTTTTGTCGGAAAAGGTTTCGAGGAAAACACCATTCGTTCCGCTCTTTATGTCAATTATTTTACTTTTTTCAGACTTTTCGTTGAATTCATTAATATTTTGCTCCAATTTTTGTTCTTCTATTTCTTCTAAGAGCAGAAATCTCTGAAAAAATGTTATCTTGTTAAATTTGACAGAATATAAACAAGATTATTTAATAAACTAACCTGGACACGTCCACAGGACACATATAGTTCGGCGGCCAGGGCTATTGAGTTTGGGAATAGCCAGGTCATTGTATGTCTTATTGTATTGAAAATTGACATGGTCACAAATACTGTCTCGGCTTTTAGTTGGCCGCCTGTTAGAACGTACACGATGAAAATTGTGAACAAGATCACTCGGCCCGATATTATTGATATTGAAATGTTTATGGCTCTCAGGAGTGTCGCCGAACGGATTCTCGACATCTCTTTCCTGAAGAATAAGTGATATTTCAATGGATAAAAATTCATGACTTGTGGCCGAGTGGACAGACCTGCGGGCCTCGGATATAATTTTGGCGAAGTGTCGCTCCCAGGCATACATTTTGATGACTTGCATGCCTTTAATTATTTCATTCATTAGTCTTATTCTGTTGTCGGAAAGGGCGGCCACTTTTGTTCTGAGCGATTGAATACCAAGTTTATAATAATTGAATAATTTTTTTTTTCATCAAGGGAGATTTTTCATTATTGGTCAAAGTGGTTTATACTTGCTAAATTAACTATCGTGGTTACTAATTAAGGTAATTTCAGGTGGAATTCCCCCTAATTCACGAGTTTTTCACTATAGAATGTAGTATATAAATTCAGTCACTAAACCCACCCCCTGTTCATTTTAAATTTCTTTCTGATCTAGGAAAAATTGGATAGGTCAGGTACAGAACTAAAATGAAAATATCGCCCTTCAATGAACCTTGATCAAAATTTGACCTAATTTTTTGAAATAATCTTCCAATAAAAACATTGAACGGAATAAAACAGAGAAGTATTCCGAGTCCTATCAGAGACCAGATTCCGATATAACGCCAACAGATATAGACTCCGATTAGGCTCTGGACGGGCGCCACAAACATGTAGGAGCCGAGCATACAGAGCTATCAATGAGAGGAACAGTCGTTTAGGGCATTCCAAATGAGCTTGGTTACAATACCTCATCAATTCTGCTCACGTCGTTTGACATTAGGTTCAGGATCTGACCCACAGTTGTCTTTCCAAACGCCGAAGGCTTCAGTTTAAGGGCCTAAAAGAGAATGTCTATTATTTTAAATTACCATGATCATTCAATCATTTTATAAGCAGGTATGAGCAGGGTATCAACTATCGGGTGCCAATAACACCCTCCCCTTGGCTTAATTTTTGAGCCCTCCCTTAGTCCAACCTTATAAATTCATAAATAAATATTATCTAGGTGAAAATTGAATAAACTTTTTTGTACATGAGACCGCACCAGGTAACTCTGCACTTGGTGGCCACTCTGCACGTGAGTAGAGAAGCTGGGTGATTTAAAAAGGTGTACAATAAGGAGCCGCCCACAACACCGGCAGCGCAAAGACAGGCCCTCCTGTAGTCCTTGTTTTGTCCGGTGAAAAATTGTATGACATAACCAAGCAGAATTGGCTGAATATTCTTCAGGAAACATTCCTATGGATATTAAGTAGTTTTGTGAATTGAGCAAGGTAAACAAAATGTAATTATCAAAACAGATGCTTATTTAGCACATCCATAAAAGTGATTAAATTTTTAGATTATTTTATCTAGGTAATAAAATAATAAATGATTACATTGAAGGCAAAGATTAGAAGGGATGGCACCATTTTAATGAGAAAGGTCTTTAGTGTTGCCCTCAGAAAACTGGGACTCCTTTTCTTGAGCTCAATATTCCAGTTCCTGTAGACAAAAGCGATTAAGCGATTACCTTGTTAATTATTTTTAATTTTTGGTTAGTGATGCCCAAAGGTCAGACAAAATACCTCCCCCCTGACATTTTTGATGGACGCGACCCCCCCCCCTCGATTTGGTGCGGAAAAGTAGACCTTTTTTGGTCTATCCCTACGCCGCCCCCACTCGACCTGAAAATTTTCCTCAACATTACTTCTATAGACAAGCACTAGGTCTTGAAATTTCAAATACCCCCCTCTGAACCCCCTCTAGAAAAAAAAATTTGTTGGTCACCAACTCTGACTAAAGGTGCTTGGGCATCACTGGTTTCTGTTAGTAGTTTTGACAGAAATTACCTTTCTAGTTTTTGAACAAGCTCTTCTGATTCATCAGAAACGGGACATTTGTATAAATCAGTCATTTGAATGTCCTTTTTATAGCCACGAATGAATAGGGAATAAATCCATCTAGTTAACATGGAATACTTATTTTGACCTAGAACACGACTTTTTTGTGATACATACATACAATAAGCCTTGCTGAAAATGTTGACCCTCTCGAATTTGCATGGCTTCTTGATCACTTGTTCCTGGTCCATTGTTTAGCTGGAAATGAGTGGTGACCCAAATGTGGGGACACTTATACCTCGATAACTAAAACAACTGAATGTTTCACAGAAACGAATTCACTTAAAATATCTCTTTTATGAGCATTTAATCGAATAATTGGTGCCATAAATATAAATAACTGTTAGTTTAGTTTTAAACAGAGATGTGCAAGATCACACACATAAGCTGGGCAATAGGTAAGCCCCAAAGGCCAGGTCTCCCCCTAGCACGACCCTGGTCTTCAAATAATTTTTGCTTGTTAAAGTTTTGGACATTTTCAACTAGATAAGTTGTATAATTATCCTGGGTAAAAGTTCTATTAATGAATTGACTTTAACTCAATCAGAATCAAAGGATAAGTGAAGGAAAAAGTATAGCAAAAGCACAGATTTTGGCAAAAGGGGTGGATTTCTAAAGGAATTCACTATAGAGTGAGTATTAAGTGATTAATGCAAAGGATTTTAATTACAAAATGACATTAGAATTGTTTAAAAGCCATTTATATGAAAGATGAGCTCTTTCTCAGTACTAATAATATATTGATTCTGATTATGAATTAATTTTAATTATAAATTGAATTTATTGTCGAAATGTTTTGACACAAGTCTTGATTTAAGTAAAGTTTAATTTTAATTAATTTTATTAAATTTTTGTAATAATTGTATTAATTATTAATTATTTAAACGAATATTAAAATAAATGAATTGAAAAATATTTTTCAATCAATCAGTTCTCACAAAAAGTAACGTTGTTTTTGAACATTGTTTAGAATTTTCTTATTATAAATCAATTAAATTCTGTTTTGTTATTGAAATATAATTCAATAAAAACGTTACTATAATTGAAAAGTATATGTTCCCTGTTTTTCTAGGTACTATTTTGCTGTTTATCTCTAATAAACAAGGACAAATAGCAATAAAATTTATTCATTAGCCAGTCATTCATCAATTTAACATTTAAAATTCATTAGCAAGATCATTAACAGTCGCGACAAATAATTATCAACTTTTCAAAGGCTATAATTTTTCCTCAATTTTTACAAAAACTTTTATCTTGTTTTTCAAGGATTTCAAACAATTAGTTAAAATTGATTTTCAATTAACAATAACTCATTTATTAAACAATTGCTTAAATTCGAGCACATTCTCAGAAAAACAACAGCCATTGATCTAATGGAATATTTTTAACCATGCTCAATCAGCCATGAAGAAGAACAGGTTCTATTAAATAAAGTGCTTTTTATAATTACCCGATTAGTTTTGCTTGATCACTTTGATTCAATACAATGTATCTGAAGGTTGTTTTAGTTTTTATTAGTCTTTACTCATATTTTTTCGTCAATTCAGTGAATTGTGTGGAAAAGGTTATTAGAACAGAGACCGGACCAGTTAGAGGACAGACCATTCGGGTGTTAAACAAGAACATCGACCAGTTCTTGGGCATTCCTTATGCGGCGCCACCCGTCGGAAGACTGCGGTTCGCGAAACCGCAGATTACTTTCAGTTCAGTGAGTATTGAATTGAATTTTGACTGATCAAGGTTAAGGAAAAGAGGGCTATTTTCAAAATATCTGATGACAGGGGGTTCCTATGATAGAGAGTTTACTATGATAGGGGGGTTTCCTGAATATAACCTTTTAATTAACTCTGATTTTTAAGATAATTATCACTCGATTTCCAATCCAAGGGTGTATTCGATGCCACAAAAGAAGGGAACAGTTGTATGCAACCCATCTATGAGCCGCTCCGGGACTTCATCGGAAACATCACATTAAGCGAAGAGTGTCTGTCAGTAAACATATGGACCGCAGACACCAGTCCTTCAAAGCTAAAGCCGGTTATGTTTTGGATTCACGGGGGAGTCCTTACCATCGGTTCCAGTTTTCAGAAACAATATAACGGCAGTGTTTTGGCCACAAAGGATGTGGTCTTTGTCTCTATCAACTATAGATTAGGTCAATTTGGTTTCCTTTATGGCGGGGAAGAGTCAGCGCCGGGTAATGTCGGCTTTTATGACCAGCTTTTGGCTCTTAAATGGGTTTGTATTGAATTACTTAAGAATTGTTTGAATACTTATCTCTGTTTTCATTCTTCAGGTGAGAGAAAACATTCAGTTTTTTGGCGGAGATATGAATCAAATCACTATTTTCGGTGAAAGCGCCGGCAGTTACTCGACTACAGCCCTCCTGTTGTCACCTCTGGCCAAAGGACTGTTCAAAAGAGCTATTTTGCAGAGCGGGGCCCTTATGTTCAATAAGGACAGACCTATTCTTACCAAAGAAGAGGCTCTAAACGCGGCCAAAAATTTAGCGAAACAACTGAATTGTGCTGATGATAGCCAATGGTTGGAGTGTTTGAGGACAGTCGACGCAAACCAACTCATCCCCGTTGGGACTGTTTTCACATTTCCAGTGGAGGGCACAGAAAACCTGCCCTTTACTGCTCAGCAGGCATTCCAACAAATGGCGTTCAATAAAGACCTGGATATCATGGCTGGTATTAACCGAGATGAAGGGTCTATTCTTGTTCCTGCTATTATGCCCGAGGTACTCTCCAAGAAACTGACCAAGGACGATTTTGTGGAGTTTTTCAACAGAATCAGTCCGACCTTTCATAACATGGATTTGAAAAGAGTTACTGAATTTTATTTAAATAACACCGATTTGAATGACTCGGATGCTATCAAATGGAAGATATTTGATCTGTTCGGTGATGTGTACCTCAAGTGTCCGACCTATCGGTTCGCCAAAAGATATGCTGAGCTGTCGTCCCCCGAAACAAATGTCTACTTCTATAAGTTGACCCACACTTCGAAGGGGAAAGAGTTTGAGAGACAGTTCGGTATCTTTCATGCGGCTGACCTAGACTTCGTTTTCGGCCATTTATTGCTCGATCCAAATACTTCTGAAGAGAATAAGAGATTAACTGAAGAGATGCTTAAATTATGGACTGATTTCGCCAAAAATGGGTACGAATTGAGAGTATATTCAATGAGTTATTCACTAATTGTTTGATTGAATTCACAGAAAACCAGACAATAATTGGCCGAAACTTATCGACACTAAAACCCATTCCTCTGAAACTCTTATCAAAGACTTGAACCCAAAGAATGGGAAAAAGTTTTTCAAAAATATATTCGACGAAACCTGTGATGGCTTTTGGAAAGACTATTACTAAATTAATTAATGAGCAAGTTCACTTTAATCAGTTTTTCTAATCAAGTTCAATCTAATTTTAAAAATCAATTTGAAAATAATCAATAAAAACGGGTTTAATGCAAATCTTTAAATAAGTCTCTGAAACAGACCCTGGGATCAGATGGTGTCGTTCACTATTCCCAGAATTCATAAGATATGTGACAAACAAAAAGATTAAAAAGGATTATCCCTTTAGATTGAAATGTGTGGTTATCTATCAGGTTTTTAAATCAGAATCCAATAGAAATTAAGGATCAAATCAGTACCAGCATATTTGAGCAAGTACAAACTGTATTAATGTTGAAAAGCTAAGCATTTAGTGGTTTCTCTTCACAAGTGTTTTGTGTTTACGTTTGAAAACATCAATAATTTTGTCTGAATTTTAATTTCGTTTAAATTGTTTTTTAACTCAATTATGTCTGAAATGTCGTCAAAAGATGAACAGAAAACTGAAGACAAATACAGAAGAGATTCGTTTAGTGACAGATTTGGTGACGATTTGTGTGAAGTTATGCTTCAGTTTCTGCCACTAAAAGACAAACTCAGACTCGAATGTGTGTCCAAACAGTTCCAGAGGACTGTATTCGTCAAACATTATACACTCGAGCTTTGGGATTCCAACCAGATCTATATTCACCAAGACACTATCAATCACCTGAATAAGTTTGAAAGACTTCTCCAAAAGCTGCCGAATATCAGAGAATTTTCGGCTGTAATGATGGGTCGACACAAAAGCCAAGCATTTGATCTGATTTTCAAATATTGTAATAAAATCACCCGAATAAAGACCAACGGCGGTACCGCTCCTCCCGAAGAGCTGAATAGATTCCTCGATAGGTATGGCCCACAGTTAATATCCTTTAACCCAAATGATGGTTACCATCTGGGTGATTTAGCTGCTATACATTTGCATAAAGTGCTTAATATCGAAGAATTGTATCTGGGTAATTTTACGCCACAATTGTCTGCCATTAAATTCAATCGACTCAAGAAGTTTGAGTTGTCCGACGAAGACAATTACTTATTGTATTGGGATATGGATCCGATGGAAGCGTTTATCGATCTGAACGCCAATACTATCCAAGATCTAAGAATTCTAACCGAGACCAATTATTATGGTCGCCCGGATCAGTTCAAACTCGTTAATCGTGTTTTGAATATAACGTCAAAACTAACGAATTTGGTTCACTTCAAACATCGCTCTAATATTCCTCTGAATGACAAACTATGGGCTAAAGAGTTGAGACAAATGGCTCTCAAATGCGTTCATTTGGAAAGTCTTGATATCAACTATGACTTTGATCTGACAAATGGCGACGTATTCGCACCTCTGAGACAATTCAAAGGACTGAAACGATTGAATCTGGAGTTCAGTTGGAGTAAAAGTGATTTAAAATTGTTTTCATTCAAATTATTCAAAGGGTTCGAGGAATTGACTCAATTGCAGTTAATTCTGGCCATTAAAGCCGATGAGACAATACTGACAGACATTGACATCAATTTACCTAAACTTCAGTCTCTGAAATGGTTATTTTCTTCAATTATTTGCACCGAATGGACGGCCGATATTCTGAGCCGACTCTCAAGACTCCAGTCAATTGAATTTAGAGTAAATAATGAGTCGATTGTTCCCCACTTAAGGACACAACTCTTCCAAAAATGCAATCGAATTAAACAAATAGTTATTCGAAAATAGTTTAAAAGTAATAATACTTTTCAAACATTTTAACTGAATTTTAAAAAATTGTTTGAAATAAATATCAAAAAATAATTTTGTGATTAAAACTCAATATTTTTTCCTCGAATAAAATGTATTATTGACTCAAATGAAAACTTATTAAAGCTTTAAATTCCTCTGATTTCACGTGTTTTTGGTTAAATTGTTTGAATACAATAATAATTTTTACTGAATTTGAAATCTTTTATAATTTGAGTTCAATTACAATAAAGACTAAAATGGGTTCAAATCAAAGCCAAAAAACTAAAGACAAGTTCAGATGGGATTCGTTTAATGACAGAGTTTGTGACGATTTGTGTGAAGTTATTCTTCAGTTTCTTCCACTAAAAGACAAACTGAGACTCGAAAGTGTGTCCAAACAGTTCCAGAGGACTGTATTTGTCAAACAAACTGAATTAAAAGGCATTCCTCCGATTGAGAACCGAAATGATCTGAAAAAATTAAAAAAACTGCTCCAAAAGCTGCCGAATATCAAAGTCTTCTCCCCTGAACTCTACGGTCGATACAAAGACAATGCATTTGATTTGATTACCAAATATTGTTCGCAAGTCAATGATTTTGGACCACTTTTTGAATTCATTGAAGACATAGAATTGATTCAAAAATTCGTCGATAAGTTTGGCCCACAATTTGTGTCGTTTTATTTCGATTCTTATGATATCCCATCCGTTGACATCAAATGGAAGGCAATGACTAATATCGAGGAATTAGTTTTGTCTGAATTTACGCCACAATTGTCTGCCATTAAACTCAATCGACTCAAGAGTTTGGAGATATTCGATATTAAAAGTGAGGACATGGATCAATTGGAAGAATTTCTGGGACTGAACGCCAAAACTATCAAACGATTGAGTTTTCAATATTTTCTCTCTAAAGCAAAAGTCAAACGTATTCTTAGTTTAACCACAAATATCACGAATTTGGTTCACTTTGAACTTCATTCTCCCCTTCCTCTGAATGAAAAACAATTTGCTAAAGAGTTGAGACAAATGGCTCTCAAATCCGTTCATTTGAAAAGTCTTGATATCGATTACTCTTTGGATCTGATAAATGGCGGAACAAATGTGGATCTATTGTCATCTCTGAGACAATTCAAAGGAATGAAAAGATTGAGACTAAGAATAAAAAGTTCTGAAAAAAATATTCGATTGTTTTCTTGCAAAGCATTTAAAGGTTTTCAAGAATTGACTCATTTAAAGATAATTTTATGCCAAGAAATCGAAGAGACACTACTGACAGACATTGACATCAATTTACCAAAACTTCAGTCTCTGATAGTCTTTGATTCAATCGATGCCACCGAATGGACGGCCGATATTCTGAGCAGACTTTCGAGACTCCAAACAATCGAATTGAAAGTAAAGGAGTCGATTATACCCCACATTAGGGAACGACTGCTGAAGAACTGCAGAAAAATCCAAAAAATTATTTTTAAACATAAAAATTGCTTTTAATTACACAAAAAGAAATTTTTTTTGCAAATATTTCTCTAAATTTCAGATTATATGAGAATATAATTCACTATTAAAACAAAATACTATTATTAACACTTTTTCTGACTATTATTTATGTTTTGAAAAATTGAAATAAATATCAAATTATATTTTTTCTCGAATATAATGTATTATTGACTCAAATCAAAACTTATTAAAGGTTTGAATTCCTCTCATTTCACGTGTTTTTGGTTAAATTGTTTGAATACAAAAATTTTTACTGAATTTGAAATCTTTTATAATTTGAGTTTAATTACAATAAAGACTAAAATGGGTTCAAATCAAAGCCAAGAAACGAAAGTCAAGTTCAGAAGGGATTCGTTTAGTGATAGAGTTTGTGACGATTTGTCTGAAGTTATTCTTCAGGTCCTCCCCTTTAAAGCCAAACTGAGACTCGAATGTGTGTCCAAACAGTTCCAGAGGACTGTATTCGTCAAACAAACAGTACTGAAGTTTAACTACAACTTTATAAATGGGGATCAGTTGAGAGCCTTTGAAAGACTTCTTCAAAAGCTGCCGAATATCAAAAAAGTATTGACCACAGAAGACCTGCTCAATGAGGGGCCAACTAATGACCTAGTTCACTTGTATAACAATAAAGCCTTTGAATTGATTATCAAATACTGTAATAAAATCACTCATTTGGACACATATTCTGCGGATGTCTTCAGCAAAGAATTGAAGCAAAAATTCGTCGATAAGTTTGGCCCACAATTAGTGTCACTTAAACTGAAGTATGGATTACTTGACTACAAATGGCAGACAATCACTAATATCGAGGAATTAATTTTACCTAATTTTACGCCACAATTATCTGCCGTTAAATTGAATCGACTGAAGAGTCTTAAACTCGTAAAAAGTCCCACAAATAGAGCTATTGATTTGTTGGAAGTCTTCTTCGAATTGAACCGAAAAACTATCAGACATTTGGAACTCAATTGTATTTGTTTTGAAGACCAAGAATATAGAAATTATAGGGAAAATAAAGTCAAACGACTGCTGACTATTGTCTCAAAGCTCACAAATTTGGTTCATTTAAGACTTTATTCTCATTTTCCTCTGAATGACAAACAATTCTCTGAAGAGTTGAGTCAATTGGCGCTCAAATGCAATCATTTGAAAAGTCTTGAAATCAATTTTGATTTAGTTCTGAAAAACAGCGAATCAGTTGAAGAATTGTTGTCACCTCTGAAGCAATTCAAACGATTAAAGCGATTGAAAATTGATTTTTCTAATAGTGAGCAACAAATTGAAAAAAACATTGAATTCTTTTCATTCAAAGCTTTTAAGGCTTTCCGTCAATTGACTCATTTGACGATTTATTTTGATTTTTGGAGATTAGAGGAAAGACTATTCACAGACATTGACATCAATTTACCAAATCTTCAGTATTTGAATATTCCGGATGAGGTCGACGCCAGCGAATGGACGGCCGATATTCTGAGTCGACTTTCGAAACTCCAGGCGATTAAACTCCGAGTCAGACATAACTCAATTATACCTCACATTAAGACTCAACTCAGGAATAATTGCAAACAAATTAAAACATTAAAAATATTTAGTTTTTAATTCAATTATTGTTTTGAAATAAAGCAAAAGTCTATCATTTTTAAGGAATTATAAGAAAGTTGTTATATAATCTGTTCTTGGTTACATAACTAAACACAATAAAATATCAAGGTACAATCCCAACATCTGTTGTCTTTTAAGTTGTCAGCTATTCGTCATCAACCAGTTCCTAAAGTTACCCGAATTTTTATGAGACTAAAGTGTTTTGTAAGGCGTTACCTTGCTCATTGAAATTAGGCTCAATTCTCAGGTTTATTCCATTTGGAGTGAAAGATGAATAGATGAGTCGATTTTTGCCAAATGAGTAAAAACAAGTCAAGAATTGCTCTTTGAATGCGGAATGGGTTTCATATCAAAGGTTTTGTTTGAAACGAATCCTAGATTTCCATAAAATGAGTGCACTTTTAGTTCAATACTTCAAATGAAATGCGAGTCAACTCTCCTTTGATTTGCATTAATCCAGAGTCTGCTTCAAAGGATTGAGTCTTTTGTTCACTAATTTTATAATTTTTTTTAAGACATAGGAAATAATTTGTCTTAAAATGAATCCATTTTCAGTGGAATCAGTTGACCACAAAATAAGAAGAGATTCCTATTCTGATCGTATTTGTGACGATCTGTCGGAAGTGATTCTTCAGTTACTGCCACTGAAGACCAAACTAAGACTTGAATGTGTCTCAAAGCAGTTCCAGAGGACTGTATTCGTCAGTCAAATGTATTTGGATTACGATTTCTGCTTCCAAAATGAAGAACAACTTAAAGGCTTTGAACGAATTCTTCAGAAGATCCCGAATATCAAACAAGTGTTGACTGCAGAGCAGTCCTATCAAACCGAAGAAAGAGTTTATGACAACAAAGCGGTTCATCTGATCCTCAAATACTGTTCCAAAATCACTATTTTAGACTTAGACTTCCCGAATAAAGTGACAAAAAGGTTCATCGATAAGTATGGCTCACAATTGGTGTCACTTAAACTCTATTCAGAATTTGGTTATTCTGATTCGCTTGACATCAAATGGCAGACTATGGCTAATATCGAGGAATTAGTTATTCCATACTTAACACCAGAATTATCTGCCATTAGTTTCGATCGCCTCAAGAGTTTTGAAATATTCAACTACACTGAGAATGAAGACATGGATCAATTGGAAGCGTTCATCGAACTGAATGCCAATACTATTACAGATTTATTGTTTGACATCAATTATAATCGACTGATAGTCAAGAATATTAAGGGTATTCTGAGTATCGCCACAAAAGTCCCGAAATTGGTTTACTTCGGACTTAATTCTTATTCTCCATTAAATGACAATATATTTACTCAGGAGTTGAGTCAATTGGCGCTCAAATGTAATCAATTGAAAGGTCTTCGAATCAGTTTTGGTTTGGTTCGCAATAAACAACATTCGGTTGAAGATCTATTGTCACCACTGAAGCAATTTAAGGGATTGAAGCGATTGGAGATATCTTTCGTGATTTGTGTGGAACCGATCAAAAAGTCGTTGTTTTCCTGCAAAGAGTTCAAAGGCTTCGAAGAGTTAACTCATTTGGCGATATCTTTTCCGTTTAGAGAAGATTACCGTAATTTGAATGAAAGAATACTCACCGATATTGACATCAATTTACCTAAACTTCAGTGTTTGGATATTTTGGGTGAGATTAATGCCAGTCAATGGACAGCTGATGTTCTGAGCCGACTCTCAAGTCTTGAATCCATTGGATTGACGGTAAGGGATGAGTCGGTTAAACCCTTAATCGAAACACAGCTTAAGAATAAATGCAAAAACATTTATGAAATCAAATTCTGTTGAAATAATTGCAATAAATTTGTATTAAAACTGATTAATGAAATAAATTCTGAAATAAATTATTGAAATTCCAATTAAAATGTTTTGTATTTTCTTTAAGACAGAGATCTGTCCGTTTGCTGATCAATTGAAATATGTTTAGTCATTACCTCGAATCTATTTGTACCTAGATAACATTTTCAATTCTTCGATTTCACGTCTTCCAAGTTTTGAAGAATAATTGCAAACAAATTAAAACAATAAAAATATTTAGTTTTTAATTCAGTTATTGTTTTGAAATAAAGCAAAAGTCTATCATTTCTAAGGAATTATATAAAAGTTGTTATATAATCTGTTCTTGGTTACATAGCTAAACACAATAAAATATCAAGGTACAATCCCAACATCTGTTGTCTTTTAAGTTGTCAGCTATTCGTCATCAATCAGTTCCTAAAGTTAATGGAATTTTTATTTGACTCAAGTGTTTTGTAAGGTGTTACCTTGCTCATTGAAATTAGGCTCAATTCTCAGATTTATTCCATTTGGAGTGAAAGATGAATAGATGAGTCGTTTTTGCCAAATGAGTAAAAACAAGTCAAGAATCATAGTATCAAAGGTTTTGTTTGAAACGAATCCCAGATTTCCATAAAATGAGTCCACTTTTAGTTCAATACTTCAATTGAAATGTGAGTCAACTCTCCTTTGATTTTCATTTGTTTAGTCATTGATTTAGAGTCTGTTTGAAAGCATTGAGTCTTTTGTTCATTAATTTTATTAATTTTTGTGAAGACATCGGAAATATTTGGTCTTAAAATGGATCCATTTTTATGGAAATCATTTGACCACAAAATCAGAAGAGATTCCTATTCTGATCGTATTTGTGACGATCTGTCGGAAGTGATTCTTCAGTTTCTGCCACTGAAGGCCAAACTGAGACTCGAATGTGTGTCGAAGCAGTTCCAGAGGACTGTATTCGTCAATCAAATGGATTTGGATTATGAGTTCTGCTTCGAAAATGAAGACCAACTTAAAGGCTTTGAACGACTTCTTCAGAAGATCCCGAATATTACAAAAGTGTTGACTACAGAGCAGTCATATCTGACCGACGAAAGAGTTTATGACCACAAAGCGTTTGATCTGATCCTCAAATACTGTCCCAAAATCACTCATTTAGACAACTATGCGGTCGACCTCTTCCCGACTCAAGTGATGCAAAAGTTCATCGATAAGTATTGCTCACAATTGGTGTCACTTAAACTCTATTCAGGGTTTGGTTACGGATCTGATTCTCTTGACATCAAATGGCAGACTATGGCTAATATCGAGGAATTAGAAGTTCCATACTTTACACCAGAATTATCTGCCATTAGATTCGATCGCCTCAAGAGTTTTGAAATATTCAAAGACACTCAGAATGAAGACATGGATCAGTTGGAAGCGTTCATCGAACTGAACGCCAATACTATTACAGATTTATATTTTGACACCGATTATAATGAGGACCAAAGAATGATAGTCAAGAATATTAAGCGTATTCTTAGTATTGCCACAAAAGCCCCGAAATTGGTTTACTTTGGACTCAGTTCTCATTTTTCACTGAATGACAAACGATTTACTCATGAGTTGAGTCAATTGGCGCTCAAATGTAATCAATTGAAAGGTCTTCGAATCAATTTTGATTTGGTTCGGAATAAACACCATTCGGTTGAAGAACTGTTGACACCTCTGAAGCCATTCAAAAGATTGAAGCGATTGGGGATATCTTTCGTCTATTGTAAGGAAGCGATCAAAAAGTCGTTGTTTTCCTGCAAAGCGTTCAAAGGCTTCGAAGAGTTGACTCATTTGGTGATATCCTTTCCGTTTAGAGAAGATTACAGTCCTTTGGATGAAAGAATACTCACCGATATTGACATCAATTTACCGAAACTTCAATTATTGAATATTTGTGATGAGATAAATGCCAGTCAATGGACAGTCGATGTCCTGAGCCGACTGTCATGTCTTGAATCGATTGAATTGACGGTAAGGGATGAGTCGGTTAAACCCTTAATCGAAACACAGCTGAAGAATAACTGCAAAAACATTAATAAAATCAAATTCTGTTGAAATATATTTGCAATAAATTTAATTTTATAATTATTTATACCTTGGTAATTGGATGCACCCTGGTTCTCTTTGTTCTATTGGTTCCTTTAAAATGTTTTATACATGTATTTTCTTTAATATAGTTTTTTAAACTTCACATTAAAATAAAGTTTGAAAATCACTGCAATTGTTTACAAAATTAAATTACTATTAATTAAATAAAACTTAAAATGTTTTAATACTTAATCAAAGTTAACATAAATTATGTTTTGATAAACAAATGCTTCACTTCTCACGTGTTTTGTGTTTATGTTTGAAAACAACAATAATTTTCTCTTAATTTTGATTTATTTATAATTGAATTAAATCTCAATTATGTCTAAAATGTCATCAAATGAGAGCCAAAGAACTGAAGACAACTACAGAAGGGATTCATTTAGTGATCGTATTTGTGACGACTTGTCTGAAGTTATTCTTCAGTTTCTGTCACTAAAAGACAAACTAAGACTCGAAGGCGTTTCCAAACAGTTCCAGAG
>JAQGBD010001460.1:0-15867 GCA_034698165.1 Punctoribates punctum | reverse complement strand
GGACCACCTGTCCCAGGTGTAGACCCTGGGCCACCCGGACCAGGGGTAGTTGTAGACTCGTCATCTTCATCAAGCTCTAATTTCTTTTTGTTCTTTTCCTTTTTCTTCCTCTCCTCCTCTGACTCTCCCTCATTCACCTTGCTAGTTGGTGTTGTACTCTGATCAAGACCACCAGGTTTTGGCGTAGTGGGACCAGAAGACCCAGGACCTCCATTTGTGGGGGAGGTCTTACCGGGACCTCCGGGGGTCGTAGAGCCAGGAGTTGAAGAGCGAGGAGTTGAAGAACTAGGTGTTGTTGACTCGTTATCATCTTCATTAAGCTCAAGCACCTTTTTATTCTTCTCCTTCTTATTCCTGTCCTCTTTAGACGTTCCTTCAGTTATCTTGGGCGTTGAACTTTGACCAGGTCCACCGGGTGTTGTTTTTGGTCCTGGTGCTCCACTCTTAGGAGTTGTAAGATTATCAGGCTCAGTTTCCTCTTGTTCAGTCTCGGGCTCAGTTTCAGGTTCATCGTCATCCCCATCATCATCTTTCTTAGTTTTAGGGGTTGTTTTACCAGGAGCATTTGATCTTGGTGTTGTGCTACCACTGGGCTTAGGACCTGGCTCAGTTTCTTCTTCATCATCATCATCACCAGGTTTACGAGTGGTCTTACCCGGACCATTCCCTTCAGGAGTTGTCTCACTGTCATCCCCTTTGAAATTTCTAACCGTGGTCTTTCCAGGACTACCAGGTGTTGAAGAACCAGGTGTTGTTGACTCATCATTTTCATCTAGCTCAAGTGTCTTTTTATTTTTCTCCTTTTTCTTTCTGTCCTCCTCTGACTCTCCCTCCTTCACCTTGCTCGTTGGTGTTGTCTTCTGATCAGGACCACCAGGTTTAGGAGTTGTTGTACTTGTAGGTCCAGGACCACCTGTCCCAGGTGTAGACCCTGGGCCACCCGGACCAGGGGTAGTTGTAGACTCGTCATCTTCATCAAGCTCAAGGACCTTTTTATTCTTTTCCTTCTTATTCCTGTCTTCTCTAGACGTTCCTTCAGTTATCTTGGGTGTTGAACTTTGACCAGGACCACCAGGTTTAGGTGTAGTGGGACCGGAAGAACCACCAGGACCAGGAGTAGTTGTACTTTCATCATCTTCATCAAGCTCAAGAACCTTTTTATTCTTCTCCTTCTTGTTCCTGTCCTCTTTTGAAGAACCTTCAGTTATCTTGGGTGTTGAACTTGGGCCAGGTCCACCGGGTGTTGTTTTTGGTCCTGGTACTCCACTCTCAGGAGTTGTAAGACCATCTGGTTCAGTTTCTTCTTCCTCAGTCTCAGGTTCTGTTTCCGGCTCGTCGTCATCATCACCTGGCTTAGATTTGGGCGTGGTCTTTCCAGGTCCGCCCTTCTTTGGAGTGGTCAGAGGAGTGGTAAGCTCATCTTCTTCAATTAGTATCTTCTTTCGCTTCTCAATGGTCTTTTTGACCTCCTTGGTCACTCCCTCGGTGATTTTCTTGGTGAAAATTTTAGCGACAGTCGTTTTCTGAGTTGTGGTCAACTTTTTGATCAGTTCCCTGAACCGGGTCTCTGTTGTGGTCGGATTTGTGATTTCTGGGTTAATATCGGGTTCTGGGGTTGAAGGACCAGGCTCTCCATCTTTCGGTGTAGTGGATCCAGGGCCATCAGGACCAGCAGTAGACCCTGGGCCACCAGGACCAGGAGTAGTTGTAGTTTCATCATCCTCATCAAGCTCAAGGACCTTTTTATTCTTTTCCTTCTTATTCCTATCCTCTTTAGAAGTTCCTTCAGTTATCTTGGGTGTTGAACTTTGACCAGGGCCACCAGGTTTAGGTGTAGTGGGACCGGAAGGTCCAGGACCGCCAGGACCAGGAGTGGTCGTAGTTTCATCTTCATCAAGCTCAAGAACCTTTTTATTCTTCTCCTTCTTATTCCTATCCTCTTTAGAAGTTCCTTCAGTTATCATGGGTGTTGAACTTTGACCAGGGCCACCGGGTGTTGTATTTGGTCCTGGTACTCCATTCCTAGGAGTTGTAAGACTATCTGGCTCAGTTTCATCTTGCTCAGTGTCAGGTTCTGTTTCAGGCTCGTCATTATCACCGTCGGGTTCAGTGCCCGGCTTTTTAGGAGTTTTACCCGGCTTTCGAGTCCCGGGTGTTGAAGGACCTTGCTCTTCCTCGGTAATCAACTTCTTCCGTTTCTCAATTGTCTTCTTCGTCTTAGTGGTAATGGTCTTGGTGATTTTCTTGTTCAAAATCCTGGTGACTGTCGTCCTCTGAGTTTTAGTCAATGGTTTTATCAACTCTTTGAATCGGGTGTCAGGAGTATCCGGGTTAGTTATTTCTGGGTTAATATCGGAAGGGGGTGTGTCCGGCTCAGTGGTCGGCTCTTCATCTGGCTCATTTGGAGTGGACAAGCTTGGTTCTTCTTCAATTAGCATCTTTGTCCTTTTCTCGATCGTTGTCTTATCAGTGGGTGAAAGTGGACTGTCGTCTGTTGGGTTAACCCCTCTCTTGTTAATTGTGGTGAACCGCGTTATGACTGTCCTCTTTTGAGTGTAGGTAGTGGTCTTGATCAATTTTGTAAACTTAGTTTCGGGTGTTTTAGGGTTAGTTATCTCATCCAAAACATCCGGGGGTAGAGTCGTGTCCGGCGGTTCTCCTGGTTTATTAGTGCCTGGTGTTTTCGGACTCTTTTTACCAGGTTCACCTGGTTCAGTTGGTTCTTCATCAGGTTCAGTCTCATCCTCGTCTTTTGGAGTTGTTAAGCTTGGTTCTTCCAAGATTATTGTTTTCTTCCTCTTTTCAATCGTGGTCTTATCAGTTGGTGAAAGAGGACTGTCATCTGGTGGGTAAACACCTTCCTTGATAATTTTTGTGAACTTTTTCATGATTGTTTTCTTCTGGGTAAAAGTTGTTGGCTTTAGCAAGCTAGTGAACTTGGTGTCGGGTGTTTTAGGGTTAGTTATCTCGTCTAAAACATCCGGGGGTAGAGTCGGAGCAGGAGGTTCTCCAGGCTTTCTAGTGCCCGGAGTTTTTATTGGCTTTTTACCAGGTTCATTTGGTTCAGTTGATTCATCATCAGGTTCATCTTCTGAAGGGGTAGTTAGTTTAGGTTCTTCCAAGATTATTGTTTTCTTCCTCTTTTCAATCGTGGTCTTATCAGTGGGTGAAAGGGGACTGTCATCTGGTGGATACACACCTTCCTTGATAATTTTTGTAAACTTTCTGATGATTGTTTTCTTCTGGGTAAAAGTTGTCGGCTTTAGCAAGGTCGTGAACTTGGTGTCAGGTGTCTTAGGGTTAGTAATTTCATCCAGAACATCCGGGGGTAGAGTCGTGTCCGGCGGTTCTCCTGGTTTTTTAGTGCCTGGTGTTTTCGGTCTCTTTTTACCAGGTTCATTTGGTTCAGTTGAGTCATCATCAGGCTCATCCCCCTCAGGATCAGGTTCAGGCTCATCATCACCACCAAGTGTCTTGATCCTCTCCTGCAACACAGTACGGGTCTTTTTGGTGAATGTTCTTGGTAGTTTCTTTTTAATTATAGTCTTCACTGTCCTCTTCTGGCCAGTGGTCAGTGTCCGAGTAATTTGGGTGAACCTGACGTCAGGTGTTTTAGGATTTGTGACCTCGCTTATTATGTCCGGTTCAACAGGCTCACTTTTACCTGGCTTATCTGGTTTACCCGGTTTATCAGGTTTATCAGGTTTATCAGATTTACCAGGTTTTCCATTCCTGGGAGGTTTTGTTTGACCCCATTCTTCAACATTCGGTTCCGTTTCCGGTTCTAATTCATTACTATCCTCGTCATCAAGAATTATGATCCTGGTCTCAATTGTATCCTTGTCCTTTGGTGGCATTTTAGGCTTAATCTGCTTGGTCAGTCTTGTTTTCACAACTTTCCGCTCTGTCCTGGTGGTTTTTGTCAGCAGGGTGCGGAATCTCGTAATTTTGGTAGTTATCTTGCTCATTTCCTCGATAATAGGTTCAGCTTCTTCTGGGGTAAGTGGCTTTCTAGTTGTGCTTGGTCTTTTGGGTTTGTCCTGGTCTTTTTTCTCTTCTATTTCTAATATATCAATCATATTTTGGACCTTTTTCTTTTCATCAGGGGGATTTTTACCCTGGAGCTTTTTGGTCAGCTTGTCAAGGAGCGCCCTCTTCTGTTTCGGGGTCATCTTTTGAACAAGCTTCTTGAACTTGTCCATTGAGCTAGGTGGTTTCAAGGCGGCGGCAACGACAGGGTCTTTACTTCCAGGGGGTTCAGTTTGACCAGGCTTCTTTTTGCCAGGTGAATTACCTGGCTCATCGTCATCTTCTACCTCGCTCTCAGTTTCCGGCTCATCATCATCCGGGTCACCAGGCGTAGTACCATGGTCATCGTGATCATCATCAGGCAAGTCTTCAGGTAGATCAGTAACATGGTCATCCCCTTCGTTATGAGCGGGGTCATCCGGGTCATATGAGGCAATCAAGTCGGTAATGGCGTCCAATTGTTTTTCGAGCTCAGTTTTCTTCCCGTTTTTACCCCGTCTAGTCTTGAGCTTCTGTTTCAGGCGTTCCCTCAACGCCTTCAACTGTTTTGGTTTCAATTTTTTCAATAGTTTAATATATTTAGACTTCTTGGTCGTCCCCATTAGGGGCGTGGCTGTAGTCACCCCGTCCGAGGGAGGGGTGGTTTTGTGCCGTTTGGCAGCTATTCTTTCCTTGAGGGACGGCCTATGACTAGTGGAGAAGAGATCAGACGGCACAGTCACCTGGTCCTCTTCATCTTCACCATCTTCGCCGCCATTTTCCTTTTTGTTCTTGCCACTTTTTTGGGCCTTCTTGGCCGCAGCCCTTTCCCTCAATTTCTCCTTAAGGGACGCCCTATGAGTGGTCGAGAAGAGATTATTCGGTTCAGTCTCCTCTTCCTCTTCTTCTTCGTCATCATCTTTATTATTGTCCTTGCCCTTTTTCGCGGCCTTCTTGGCCGCAGCCCTGTCCCTTAATTTGTCCTTGAGCGATCTCCTTGACCTTTCCGGCGCGGGGGCAACAGGTGCTGCCGATTTAACACCTGGCTTCTGGTACTGGGTTATTTCATCGTCGTCGTCATCTCGACTAAAATCCAGGCCATTTAGCAAGTCTGGGAGCCGTATGGCGTGCCCTAACTCGTCGGTCAGGGGCTGGGAAAGGGGTTTCCCTAAAGAGAAAATGTGGTCCAAATTCCTAACAACTCTCTTCAGATTTTGATTTATGCCATTATTCGATTCGACCAGTTCTAAAACTTAGCATGGTAAAAAAGAATTTTTAAATCAGATGAATAGTGGCTCAGTTTCATATGAAGATTTTTCACCTAGCACAAATGAATATACACTAAAACCAATCAGGGTATATTTATTTGTTTATTTAATAGATAACTTGGTTTTGTTGTTATTTTGAAATCACCAAGATTAATTAATAATTCATATTTAACAAACTTCATATGAGCATGGTGATATTGTATATAAACAGGGTCTTACCTCCTATGAATAAAATTAACTGGAGTTTAAGTGTATTCATGGAAACCATAGTTTGTAAAAAATTTTATGAATGATTTGATTACATATCGTAACCATGTTTTTGATTATTGACTATCGGAGTCATATGTTTTTTCGTCTGTCAATTGAGCTGGCTTAATTAAATATTTACTATTCTTCTCAAATTGATCATTCACAGTTCGAAATTCTCAGCATTTATCATTCAAGATTTTATTAATAATTAAGACCAAGATCACAATACATAGACACTGACAGAGAGATGAGCAAGTTGAGGATGTTATGAATATTTACCTAGTTAGTTCTCATAACATTTAACTAGATAAGTGAAGCCTACAATTTTTTCGAAATTGAGCATGCACAGTTTGAAATTCTCAGTATTTATTTAATTAAATGAACAAGATACAAATATTATCAATGGAAAGTAAATAATTGATCAAGGTTGAGGCATAGCACCAAGATATTTATGTATAAAATGCTCTAGATAATTTATAAATGTAATGCGAAAGAAACTAGCCAGCTGATTTTTTCTTCAACCGGACCCACTCGGGCTCAGTCTCTTCCTCTTCCTCTTCGGGCTCTGTTTCAGGTTCGTCATCATCGCCATCGTTAAAACCATCTTGCTTAGTTGTGATGGTCTTACCTTGCTCATTTAATGTAGAAAATAGAGTGGTAAGCTGAATTTCTTCCTTGAGCTCCTCCTCGCCCTTTTCCATCATCTCTTCCACTTCATCGTCAACTACCTTGGTCATATTTCTGGCAAACTGCTCGATAACACTTCTCTTATGATCAGTGGACAGGGTTTTGATCGCTTCCTTGAAAAGTAACTCAGGATTGTTCTTCTTTACTATTTTATGGGCCATAACTGGTCCTGGTGTTGATGATCCAGGTCCTCCAGGCTCGGGGGTAGTGCCAATGTCCTGTTCTTGGTGTTTTTTAAACAATTTGGAATTTTCTTGGTCAAATATTCGTGATTTTGACCTTGGTTCATCTACATCAATTTCATTAACCAAGGTACTCTCAGTGGTGGTACTTTCAACCCTGGCCTCAATGTCCGCTTCGGTGTCTTCGGCATCAGTTTCGACGTCAATATATTCGTCCGTTTCTTCAGTTGACTCAATACTCTTGGGAACAGATTCTGTGCCGACAGTCGCCCTTCCCTTCAGTCTGATGTATGTGTCGTTTGACTCAATGATATCGCTCTCATCGATCAGAATAATTATCTTTTTGGGGACTCTCCTAACGGCCTGTCCTCTGAACAGAGGTTTAAACACCTTTGAAATTCTTGACTCATTATCTTGGTAGATTTTTGTGCCTAAATCTCTGCCATCATCAGCCTGGATAAGACCTAGACCTTTCAGAAAAACAATTTAAAAGTACCATGCTAAGAATCTATACCTGCAATCATTAAAATCAATTTCAACGATAACATTGTTTTTCCATATTTTCCATAAAAAAAATATAAACAAGCAATTAATGGCACGTTGTTTATGGCATTGATTAGATAATTAATTAACCAAGCTAATTAATTAACCAAGCTCATTAATTGACCAAGCTAAGAGCCCCAATGCTTTGAAATTGAGCCGGGTGCTTATTGCCATTACAGTTTGAATAGGGAGAGCCTGCAAAACCTTTCCTTGGTGATTCAGAAATTGATTTTAACAAGATGAATAAGGTTAATTGAACTTGGAACAAAATTCATATTAGATAAATAAATAATCTTGCTAATTTTCAAAGAGTGAAACTTTTATTTAATTTCATTTTCAATAAAATTATCTGTAATTCCGATCCCGGGAGTGATCGGTCCTAAAGTAGGTCTTTCCGAAGGAACCGCTCGCATGACTGACTCGGGTTCTAATGGAGGTATTGATGGGGTCGTTGTCTCTTCCATTGATGCTATGGTTACTAAAATAGGCATTTTTGAAGAGGTAATCACCCGTTCCGTAGTCACCGCTTCTGTGGGCACAGGTCTAGAGGTCAGACCTTCTGTTAATTTGTCAACATTTGTGTTATTACTGGCGCTCAAGGCTTTGAGGAAATCCGTTCTGTTGGCAAAGATAAAGGTGAAGAGTCTGAGCAGTTTTTCTTCGTCGATGTTCTTGCTCACATACTCGGAAATGTTCAGGTTCAAATCTTTATTAGGAATTCTTGTTGTTGTTGTGACTCTGCTCAGGGCTATTGGCACTTCCGGTGCTCTAGCAATATTATTATCTGTAGTCTCAGGAGTTTCTGTACCACTTGTAGTCTCCACTTCTGGAGGTGCTGTTGATGTGGTATATGCTGTGCTCTCACTAGAGATAATTAGAGTCGACTGTCCCTCCCATTCTGTTGAACTGACTTCAGTCGGCACCGGATTTATGGCCAAAGAATTAGGACTTTGTGTCGGAATGGGATGACTTATACATGGCTTTGGTTGAGGTAGTGGTGGTGGCCGACCCCTCCTGTTCTCCTCCATCATTGGTAACTCATATTCATAAACATATTCCACAGAGGACTCGATGGGAGCGGATATCAGGTGCCAACTGTTATCTTGTGTTCGCTGTGAGACTCTTGTGTTGACAGTCCTTCTTCTGACGGCCCCCGAGTTTGGTAATGATTTTCGGCAGTTCCTCCTGTTCTCAGACCTGGAGTTCCAGCCCCGACCTGTTGTCAATGGTCTGAAGGGAGGGAATGGCGAAAAAGTGGGGATTACTGGCATCGGTGGAAAGGGAGGGAAGGCCTGGAATGAAGAGAGTGGTATTTCAACTTGCTCTTCACGTATGACCGTCGGAAAGCGGAACAGACTCTTAGTACCGAAGCTCAGTCTACTATTGATGACACTCATCGGGAGTGGAGGACAGTCAGGAGGCGTTTCCATTCGTTGCTGGAAAAGAGGGCCAAATGGTGAGCCATTCACTTAAAAAATCAGTATTAAAATCAATTTAAAGCTGAAATAAAACTCAAAAAAGTACCTAGCTCAATTGAAGAGATAAGAATACAAGCGAACGCAATGTTTAAATAGGCTGTCATTTTGAACAAGGTTAAATTTTTGATTAGTCTTTTTCTTGTTTATAAAATGAGCGATAGTTTTGAAATTTGATCACAAAATTGAAAAATTAATTAACTTTTAAATTAATTTTATCGACATATTGTTTGAACTTGATGACATGAAAAATGAGCAATAAACAAGAAACCAAGATTCTAATAATCTAATGATCTCAGAAAAAAGTGAAATGATAATTTTATTCTTGGTTTATCTGAGTTCCTATCGTACAGAAAATCAAATTGTCTTTTATTTGAATAGTTTTGAGAAAATTCTCGTCTTTTTGTTGTTTTAATAACTGAAGTGTTTTGAAGTAATTCGAGAAAAGGTTTTCTTCAATGTTTTCCACAACACATTCATTGATATTCAATCAATTCTTTGTTCAAATTCTTAACCTTGTTTGAAAGTAAATAGGGAAAAAACTTATGTCTCCGCTTTCAGTAGTGTCCAAATGATCTAGATTGAATTTATTGATATGCCTCTTCTTAATAGACCACTGATTTCGACCAAGAATTTGTGCACAGGTGGGTCTCTTCTGATAATCTTCTTTTCTCATTGATTTGATGACTCTCTTCAAACTCGACACTTTTTTCTCAATCTCAGTATTGATTGGATTTGATCTGAAAAATACTGAAATTGGGTTCCGTTTGAAAATATTTTGAAATACTTACGAATAAATGTCTTCAAATATTTCCAACGCTATTAAACCAAGACTATAGACATCGGCTTTTGTGCTATACTTTCTCCCAGTGTTCACTTCGGGTGCCATATAGTGAAGAGTGCCCTGTCCTCGAGTGTTATTAGACTGTGTTTTGATTGTTGTAAACTTAGCACATCCAAAGTCACCAAGCTTAAGAAATCTCCCCTCATATGGTTTGATGTTTATCAAAATATTCTCAGGTTTGAGATCTCTGTGAATTATGGGAGGATTTGATTCGTGCAAATATTTCACGCATTCCAACAGCTCTTTGAATAACTGACAGGAAATGAAGTACTCCTTTGTGTCCATCACTTCATTCCTTTGTCTTTTGAAATATTCTCTCTTTTGTTGAATAAAATTCTTGAGATTATCGGAACACAACTCCATCTGAATGTAAAGACAATTATTGTCTTCAATCCAGTGATTAAAACAGTGGACAACATATTTGTCATCAAATTTGTAAATAGTTTTCACTTCTCTCAGGAAATCATTTTTCTCTTCACCACTGAATTCTATATAAAGTTTAGAAAAGATTTGAACAAAATTTCAATCTTAGAAATCTTTACCTTTGAGTTGAGTTTTGATCTTTTTTATTGCGAATATAATTTTTAGATTGTTTTCAACTTTGAAAACAGTTCCAAGTTTTCCAAGAATTTTAAAATCTCTGTTGAATTTTTGAATTTGATTTTTATATCTATGAAGATATGAGACATCGTTGCCATCGAAGTGTGTGTCGATTGAAATTGTTTTGTAACACACTTTGTATTCATCGAAATAATAATCAAATAATGTTTTATATTCTGTTTTCTTAATTGAGTCGAAATTCAATTCATAAACATTTTCGTCGATAACTGCCTGTCCTTTATTTTGCTCATTTGTAGAAAACAAAAAAGCGTAATCAAAATCACTTTTTAGTAGTTTTGGTGTCTTTTGAACTAATTCTGTTTTATTCTGGTCTTCATATTCACCACAAAAATAAATACCATCTTCTCTGAGAAAATATGTGTTCTTATACCCTGAACAGAATGACATAACTCCATTCAAATTAATTAATCTCGGTTGAAATAAATTCTCTTTTCTTTCCAAATCGTGACCTAGTTCATAGAATTCATTGAAACCCCAACTGTAGAGCAACCCATCGGTTGTCAGAGCAAAGGATTTATCAGTTGAACAGTGAATTGTTTTAACTGAAATTCTGTCGAATATTTCCAAACGAATCGGTTTTAATATTTCATTTCCTCTTTCTATTCCACAACCAATTTGACCCTCACTATTATAACCCCATCCCAAGACATTTCCCTCTTTAGTGAGGGCTAAACAATGAAGTGATCCACAGCTCACTTGAATCACACTTTCATTTGAAGGAAAGGTTATTATTCCAGGTTTAAAATAATCGGTTGGTTCACTTTTGAACCCTCTGCCCAACTGTCCAAACAAATTATTTCCCCATCCATATAGTTGTTGGTCACTACTCAGGGCTAATATAGAAGAAAAACTGACGAAGAATTGTTTGATATCTTTGTGACACAATTCTGGTATTTCTTGTGATTCTTCAACTCGCAGGTCGTGTCCGAAACCGCACTGACCCAAAAAATTGGAACCAAATCCAAAGACTTTGTCATCACTTGTGATAAACAAAACATTATATCCTTTTTTGTCTTCAAAAACGTGAAATATTTTGATTTGTTGTTTGACTTCTTCACTGATTTTCGAACAAATTTCAAATCTATTTAATATTTCAGACATTTTAAAAACTAAACACAATTTTTTGATTTCTAAACAATGACTGAAATAATTATTTTATTGTTATTTATCAGTGATTTCCATAGAAATTATCGAAACTCTTATCAGAAATATCTTGTATACAAATATTGCTGGAAATTAGTCTAATCTACTCTTTATTGCCATTATTTCCAAGTATTGGATTGAAGTCTGTGTGGAGGAGCCGACAGTCCTTCTCAGCCATTGTATGTCAATCCTTTAACTTTTAACAGAAATCCCAAAATTATGATAAACCACTAGGTAAAAATTAATATCAGAAAATAAACTTGATATAATTTGAAATACCTCGTGAATTCCAAACTGGTCTACCAAGAACAAACTACCACAATAGAAACCAATCCTGTTATCTGCACATCTCTCGATGAATACCATTAACTAATATAATTTAGCTTGGTTATTTATAAATTATAGGTAAAAATATAAGCAAATAAAATGACCTTAACTCTTGTCCTTAATGTGGATCTCTTACTAATAAAAAGTAGTAAGAGCTTGTTACATCTCAATATTATGATAAGAATCTTAATATTGACTCCGATCACAATATTCCGCAGTTCTGTTGTATTGGAGTCTAATAAGACTTACAAACTATTGAATACTTTTTAACGAAGAGTGTATTCAATAGTTTGTAAGTCTTTTTGGACTTCAATGAAACAAACTTTGATTACACTGTTCTTCAGAAAGTAATTCACATTAAGGTCATTTTATTTCCTAAAATGGGGTTATCCAGGACAAGGAACATATGGAGGACAGACGGTAGGATACAGGTAAAAACTGACCCTTTTCTTTCAGATACAGGTAGTGGCGGACCCGTCAGCATGGTGTTTTTATTGCAAGACTAATGTCATATGCGTTCAGAAGAAATATAATCTGTTTTGGATATCTTGCAAAAAATAGAAGAATAAATTTTGAGTAAATATATCTTGGTAAAATCATCATTTGTTACACCTCTAATACAAACATGGTGAAAAATTAAGTTTATTCAATTTGTTTATTCATTTTTAAAATGGAATATTAAACCACAAGAATTGATTTAATATAATCTTGTTTTTATAAATTAATTTTAACACACAATATAACCAAGATCGAAATTATGAAAATAAACGTGAAGTTGAGACCAACTCGATTATTAAAATTAACATGGTTGCTGTAGTACAAACAACGAGAGTGAAGCCAGGTCCTCTGAAAAACATAGCCAGTCCAATCTTTGGATCCAACTCCAAACCTTGTGACAATTGTAGATCACCTTGATCATCACCATGAAAATATGTGCTCATAAATATCTCGGACACTATTTCCACAATTTGTAGTGTTCTATCGACTATACCCGTCTCCATTTGTGATTTAAACCTAGGTCATTTGAATTTTTAGATAGAATTCTGGGTAATAATTCCTAATTGACTTACATTCGGTATATTTGTCGAGAGTTTGGGTGAGTTTTCGAAACAAAAGAGTATATGAATTGTTGTCCGTATTTGTGCTCGGATTCCACTAAATTCAGGCGATTGTACAGAATTTTGAATGTCTTCCCATATTTACTATTTACCAAGATAACCAGTCTTCCATCAAGCAAATCTTTCAGTACCTCGGGCACATTTCCAAGTATTTCTAAGGTTCCATTTTTGCTCATATCGTAGTGCTTTTCATAATTATCTAGTCTATTTTTTAAAATTCCATATAATCCTGGTTCATATAATTTTATGTCTTCTAGATCATCTCTTCCGATGACATTAATATCCGGGTTATTTACAATGTCTTCGAGGGTTTCCGCAGTGAGTGAGGGCTTTGTCTTGAAAAATGTCTTCAATAATAAACTGGTGAAACACCTTGTTAAAATGCTCGTGCATATGAGCCAGGTAAACAATAGAATATATGTGGCCTTGTTCATTTTAATAATGCTAATGAACTTTATTGGTTGATTGAGAAACAATGCTGATAATTTGAATATATATCTGAGCAAGGTGAATTGTTGCTTGCTGAAATACTTGAATAATACGGAATAAATAATGGTAAACAAAGAGACCAAGATCCAAACCTACTAAAAAATAAAATTAATAACTTTATTCTAAGTTTATAGAAATAACCTTGTTTGAAAATAATTTTCTGTATAATAAATAGGAACGATCTTGGTCATGTCTCAAAATGCTCATCAATTCCACGGAATAAAATGACAAAATCGATTGATATAAACTTGAATGTTCCTGGTTAACGCTTAGTCCTTTATTCGATATGCATACGAATGATGTACCCTGATCATTATATAAATGCAACAAAGAAAATCAAATAAAGGTTGCATGTATAAAAGGTTATTTTACACCTTGGCATTGATAAATGACTCACATTCATCTGGTTACAGTTCCGAGTAACCATGTTCAAATTCAAGCCAATTTTGCATGTTAAATATTCGAGAGAGTGTAGGAAATATCCAAATCTCATTTCCTTGAATAAATTCAGTTTATTTTAACCTGGTTAATGTTGAAAAATCTTTATACTTACTAATCCCTCGTTTGGAATAGTTATTGATCTTGTTCTGTTCAAATCATCTTGGTCACATTCAAACTCATCCCAAATAAAATGTAATTTAAAGAAATTGCTCAAAATTTTAATGAACCTTGATACATTGTCACTCATATTTGAGCTTGGTGTTTTTAAAGGCAAGAATAGTTTAAACAAATTCAATGGAAAAATAATCTATGAAATTTAATTTGATACTTGCAAATATTGTCTTGATTCAATATTAGAAACAGATAACATGGTAAACAAAATGTAATTTAATCAAGGTAAAAAATTTAATTAGTAAATTCATTTTGTTTAATCATCTATGAAATGGAAACTTAAATGACATTTCTTATAATAGAATCTTGGTTTTATAAATTGTTTTCTCATGCTAACGATCTAATTTATTTTCAAAGTGACCAAGATCTCTACTATCAATTCATACTGATGAATGACACTGCTAAATAAATTAACCAGGTCAACACATTTCCTTCAATGCACATGGCAAATTTATATTGATTTAATCTTCCCAGTATTTTAAAAACAGCTTGTTCATTTTTCAAATTTGTCTTTAATAAACTAAATGGCTCGTTTCATTATGTTTATAGTCGACCTAGGTCAAAAACAAAGACTTTCTATTCCAATATTTTAATCAAATCCAAGTTTTCTCTAAAAAGCCATCAAGGTGTAATTTGTATCTTCATTAAATTGATAGAAATGAATGAACAAGATAATAAGCAAATTCAATTTAATGAGTAGAAAATCTTATTCATGAAATGTATTGGAAAAGATCCATAACTTAGCAAGATTAAAAATGGGGAATTGTTTTTCCGTGTTTTTCACTTAGCTAAATGATCTTGATATACGTTCAAGAAACTCTGTCTAGACAGCACTCATTCTTTCTGATTCTTCTCCGAACTAGTACATTATGGATATTAACCAGGTCAGAAACACTGATCGCAATGGGTTTCCATATTTCAGGGAAGGGTTCGGAAAACGGCGACGACTTTACAATTCATAGTTTGTCACTATTTTACTCACATTTTACACTTTTAACACAATTATCTCAGTCTTTGTCACTGAAGACAAGTATTCATTAATTATCGGTGACTTTGAAATACAAATATAATTATTAATCTTGAAATTTATTCGTTATCTGTTAATAGACTATAATTCTTGTGAAATGCAGTAATATTAAACAGCAGGGTCATTAAAAAAAAAAAATATATAAATAATGACATTTAAAACTCTCATTAATTTTTCGAATATTCGAAATAAATGATATATGATCATGCAATTCTTAAAATAAAATAAAACTAAGGACAAAAAAAAATAATTTCGATTTTAGGAGATTTTACAACAGACATGAATTCTCAAGAAAAAAATAAGCTAGCAAAAATTGAACATTTTCTGTATTTAATAGGTGATACTAACTATCGCTATGGGTTCCCATATTTCAGGGAAGGGTTCAGAAAACGGGGACTACTTTACGAACCATTGTTTTTGACTTTTTTATTCACATTTTACGCATTGAAGTCAATTATCTCACTCTTCGTCACTGAAGACAAGTTTTCGGTAATTATCGGAGACTTTGTCTACAAAATGAAAATCAAAGTCCACTTCAATCTAATATTCGCCAACTCTGGACTCCTGGTCCTCGCACTACATTTGGTCAACCATTTAATTTTGAAAAATTCCTCTCAACTCAAGTCATGTATCGGAACCGGCAGACGACTGACCACTACTTCTGTGGCAAAACTCAACCACTATTACAGTTTGGCTGAAAGGCTGTACTCTTATCCGCCATTTTTTATGCTATTCTTCACTTCAATGTTATTCGCCTTCAATTCATGCAATACAACAGAATTCCTTACATTTGGTTTGTTTTGGAGTTTTTTATTCGGGATATCTGTAATGATCATGGCCAATTTCTATACCTGCAATGCAATACTCTTTTATGCGTTTTGTAATTATTCAATACATTTGTTGAAATCATTGAACAGAGACTTGAATTCAATGATTAATAGCAAGACTTTCGTCAATAATATAAAGATTTTACACACTTTGCGATCAATGGATGTCTTGTTCCGCAAAATAATGATTTTCAGTAAAGTTTGGTCATATTTCTTGTTGATTACGTACATCAGTTTCGCCCCTTTTATTGGAAATTCTTTGTATATGACATTCTGGATCAATTTAGATGGGGTATACGCTATGTTTGCCTTAAGAGTTTTTAACTTGGTAGTAGTTTCCGTGCTCTTGAGTGTAGTCTTGACTCCGATAACAATATTCTGCAGTTCTGTTGTATTGGAGTCTAAAAAGACTTACAAACTATTGAATACACTCTTCGTTAGAAAGAG
>JAQGBD010001459.1:0-15871 GCA_034698165.1 Punctoribates punctum | reverse complement strand
CCCATAGGAAATACATAGTGAATAAAAGTGAATAATATGCATACTTTCAACATGCATAATTTTGGGTATTGCAATGGTGAAGGGAATATATAAGTATTGAATGGATTTGATTTCAATATTGATTGTTTTGACAAATTTTATCGGTATTTTTCATTCTTTTCATTTCTTTCCTTGAGCATTCAACCCTCTATACATATAATATTGGGGTTTATTGTCTTGCAATTTCTGATAAGTGTCTGTAAACTATTTGAGTCATCGGTTGTTATGAAAAACGAAATAAATCTGTGTTTTTGATCTGAAAATTAAAACTGAATTCAATTAAATAGTTTAAAAGCTTAGATCAAATACCTTTTTGAGCTTTGAGTCCAAATTCCAATAATTTCTGAATCTCTTTACATGAAATAGTGTTCAATTTAATCCTGAGGTATGAAAATGACGAGGGTTTGGAAGAGATCCCCATTTCTTCCATATCGAGGAACGGAATATTTATATTTAATTTGAAATATTTGTTCTTCTCATCGATTACTTTGAAATTATAAATACGAATGCCTTCAGTGGTTTCTTCAAAATCAGTGAAATCATCCCTAAAATCAGAGCAACGGACGATATGTTCTCCTTTCAAATGTTGAATAACTTTTCCATTATTTTCGTTAACTTTTTCAAATTTAAGAATTCTGTCGTTAAGTTGTTTCACAATTTGTTTAGTCGTTTGTAATTCAAGACTCAAATCAGTCTCTTCTTTCCTCTCTTTTTCCAAGTTTTGTGTCAACCCTTCGACTCTCACTTTCGTTGATTTCAGTTTCTTCTCCAAATCTGTCTTTTCTTTCCTATCGTTTTCCCATTCTTTGGTCAATCCTTCGACTGTTTGTTCGCTCTTTTGGTTCTTTGATTTCAGTTCTTTGATTTGATTCCTCATAAGTTCCAAACAATTGTGAGTATCGACAGGTAGTGCCGGAAATTCACAGGTTTTGCATATCCTGTGGTCACACACTTTGAGATGAGCCGAAAGGGATCCAAATTGTATCTCTTCTTCACAGCCGTTGTAATCAAAACTGCATTTAATCTTCAGATCACTAATAATCCCGTTTGCAGTGAAGTCGTGTCTGAAGATATAGCCACCGATTAATATCAAATCGGTTTCATTATTCCGTCTCTTTCTTGGAGTGAAGCCTTTCTTACAATTGGGACACTTATTGTGATTGGTGTCAATCCATTGCTGAACACATTGTCTGCAGAAAGAGTGTCGACACTCACTGTTGACGGCGTTGTCGAAGATATTGAGACATATACTGCAAATCAAAGATCCCGAATGTCTTTCATTGAGATCAACGAATCGTTTGATATCTATTCCTGGCATTTATGCGACGATTAGTCAATGAATTGGTTATTAAGTCTGAAAATCAAAATCAAATGAAATGCAAATTTGAATTTAATATTCAATGAAATGACTTTCGTCAGCAAAAAATCTTTTGAAGGACTTCACCGGAAACGGAAACGACGTCAAAAATATTAGATTTTGTGAACCCTTTTGTCATTTGTTTTGATTATCTTAAGTTTTAAGTATTCCCACATTTGAGCATGTTCATTTGATTAGCTTTATTTTATATTTATAAGAAATGAGTGACCAATAAATTTGATCAAAAATTAAGTCTTTATTATCGGTTTGTTTACAATTTGTTTAGAATTTTTGAATTTTCTGATTCTGTTTAACAGAATTCTACAGAACTTACACCGAATGGGACCGACTTCTGGCAGAAAGAGTTCACAATTTCTGCTCCGAATAGTATTAGTAATACTGCAAACAAAGGCCCGAATGGCGATAATCTTGTCCTCAAAGACCCGTTCAGTGATCTCATTAGCGACACATACTTTCCATTTGCAAAACAGACTCAGAATAGCATTGAATTCAAACTCGTTTTGGATTACAATCGGAAGTGATTTATAAAATTCATTTTTAGCGCAAATCGAAAGACCGAATACTTTTACATCGAAATGACCCGAAATATCAACGATTAACTGCTTCTCGACAACTGTTCCCTGAATTGAGCTGAATGTCAGCCGTTGACCGCTTCGGCCCAGACTTAGGCCAAAGTGACTCAGTTTCTGACAAAATTCGTTTTCAATGAGTTGTTTGAACCAATTCTTCTCATTTGATGTCATTAATGGTACTGTAATTGAAAATTAATAATGAATTTCAGTTAAACTACGACTCAAACTGACCCGAAAATGAAGAGCCGATTGTGTGGTTATTGGACGGAAGGATAAACAATGGCAATGAGTTGTTGACGACCTCTGGATTAGTCTTATTGTTGTCTTTGTTGTGCATTTCATTCGACATGAGTTGAGCGGAATTTTGTGGCGAAATCGAGGGAATGGTCGGCAATAAGAGCGAGTCATTCATCAAATCGTTACTGAACTCAATACTGTTATCACTGCTGTCGAGGTCCACAATATTGGGTTCAATAGCCGCCGAAGAAGTGATGAGATTACGATTGGAACACAAACTCTCGTAAAGTTTGGATGAATTGATTGGAAGAGTGTTTTCATTGATCAGAGTTTGGTTTTTGTTCAGAATATTTGTGATATAATTCGATTCATTAGTTTGAGTGTAGTTTAGGTTCAGATAGTCTTTAGTCTTAGATTCAGAGAAGTCAACAGATTTGTGGCAATTCAGTGTCGGTTCACTCAACCGGTTGGCCTCCAAGAGCTAAAAATTGAAGTTTAAGGACAACTTTTCGGTGTACTTATTGGCAGACAATACCTGTTGTGGTGAGAGGGGGTCTATACTCTCTTTAGTCGGACCGTTACCGCCGAGGAAGTGCTTCGAACAGATGTAAGTCTTGTCGTCGACACAGTTGATGGTGAGGTCGGGCCGACCGCAGGCATAAACCCATTTTATACACCTCTGCCGATGAGTGACAGGATTTGGGAATCTTATGAAACAAACGCCTAAATGCCAGACAAATGTCAAAGACAACCATTAATTGACACAAATTGTTGATAAATGAGTCAAACCTTTCATGAAGTCTCGATCCCAATATCGGGAATCACTTTCGCAATCCCTATAAACACAGTGTTTATTCACCATTTCCTCAGATTATTAAATAAATATAAATTAAATAAATTGATTGGCTTTTGATTTGATTCAAAATCAAATCAAATTTCAAACATTTGTCTAAAACTTATTGGAAATGATTTGTTGGTAAACAAAAAGATATTCAGTTTAGGGACCGATTCATCACTTTTTACAGCGCTTACAGTTATCTCTGTTTAAACTTTTAATTAAATTTAATCATTTTTAACTAGCTAATTCTTACAAAACTCTTAATAAATACCAAGCTGCTTAAATAATTCATCCATTCTATTGATTTTTGTAACTTAATCTTTGACGGCTTTTAATTAGTTTAAACTTAATTAAGAGTAAAGTAAAGGCAATGATTGGACTTTTGGTGACGTTATGTAAACAATAAACACATGATTTGTTGGGCATTTAATTCGCTTTTCAAATGACCCTCACCCTCTAATAAGTTAAATAACACCACTTTTTAATTTGGTATATTTTTAATTCTGCTAGCTTAATATTCTTCATATAATCAAGATTTGTTAGGCATTGTGATTGTCAGTGTGAAGAACCAAGAACCTTAGCAATCGTGATATTTTTAAGAAAGGTTTCCTGAAATTTGATCAAATCTGTTATCAGATTAATTTAGTTTCCATTTGTAATCTTGTTATAAATGAATAGTTTGTGTAAAATCACTCTGAATTTGAGTAGATATCACACAAAGAACATCTTGTTTCGACTCTATTCCGGTACAAATTACTCGTTCAATACACCCATCAATCATATCCTGAGTTCTGCCAAATCACAGGTTTTTATATATTTTTTCATTTTATTTATAATTTTCACACATTTTATATCTTATATAATATATTGAATTAATTATTTGAAAGTAAATTAAATAAATTACTTATATTTTTAGTGAATTTTTCAAATTTTGAATACATTTCCGATTATTTTGAGTGAAAACATAACTTATATTCTGTTCAAAGAGTTTTCAACGGGTTTTGAAATTATCCTAAATTTAAGGTAATTTGAAAAATGATTCATAATTTTTACTATATTTGAATTGAAATCTATTCAAAGATGTGTTTCTGTTATGCAATCAATGATTCATTTCACTAACCATTTGTTGTTTTGAATAAATTATCGCTAAAAAAGTGTTTTAAAAACAAAACAAATGATGAGAATTACCATAATTTCAGATCAGAAGTATGTCTTCAGTAATAGCCGCGGATCGCGTCAAAGACATGGAAGAAAGTGTTTGGTAAGAGTTTCTTATCTTTGTTTAGTAGGACTTCAAAGAAATTGTGATTTTTATCTTTGATTTGATCCTGATAACTTAAATAATTGGCAGTTTATTTTCGTGTAATTTGCGAACCACTTATTAAACTCATTCCTTATTAGTATTCATAAGTTTTGAAACCCATTTCTTGTCTGACTTTTAATGAATTTAAATATTATTTATTAGTTTTTATTCTTCTTTAATGCAAATCAAAACTAAAATTCGAGTTTTTCTTTGAAATTCTTGAGCTGTAATTCACAGCATATCTTACAATATATCTGAGAATTTAATGGTTTGAATCTATTCGGAAAAAGGGTTGAATTCATTCAACTGGCCCTCGACTATAAGCCACTGAATTTAGGACAAGGATTTCCAGATTTTGCAGCGCCTGAACACGTCTGCAAAGCCCTGTCTGAGGCGACGCTCAGCCAAAATGTTTTACTCAATCAATACACCCGAGGATTCGTAAGAATTATTTCCTCGATTATTCAGTTTTTAGTGCTTTCAATCAATAAATTGATATGATTTTCATTGGACTGTCACTCCTTCCCTCTCTGGCGGCTCTAACTTTAGGGACACCCGAGGCTTATAAACGCTTTGAGTAAACTCTATTCAAAACTCAATAACCGAGAGATAAGTCCGCAAAAAGAGATATTAGTGACCGCCGGCGCTTATGAGGCTCTGTTTTGCACAATGATGGCCTTGGTCAATCCCGGCGATGAGGTCATCATTATTGAGCCATTTTTCGATTGTTACGAACCCATGACAGTTATGGCCGGCGGTAAACCGGTGTTCATACCACTGCGTCCTAAACCAGTTTCGGGAAGAGCACTCACCAGTGATGACTGGGTTTTAGACCCCAAAGAACTCGAGTCTTTGTTTAGCCCCAAAACCAAACTAATAATCGTCAACACTCCTCACAACCCGTTAGGAAAGGTTTGAATAATGAAAAAGCATAAGAACAGAATTAACAAAATATGACCATGATCAGATTTTCACTCGAGACGAGCTCCAAATGATCGGCAATTTGTGTAAAAAATATAACACAATTTGCGTAATGGATGAGGTCTATGAGTGGATCGCATATAAGGGCCAAAATCACCTGAGAATGGGTAACACATCCATTGATTCCAATCGATTAACAATTATCTGATGTTCTGATTCCACGAACAGCCACTTTACCCGATATGTGGGACCGAACCATAACTATAGGTTAGATTACAATCATATTATTGTAATTAATTCCTAATTAGTTCCTAATTTTCAATTTACTTAATTATAAAATAATTACTCATTTAAATAACTATTCGGTATTCAGGTAGTGCTGGAAAGACGTTTAGTGTAACCGGTTGGAAGTTGGGCTGGGCTTATGGTCAGTCCTTTAATTAATTGCTATAATAAACTTATAACTAAATTATTGTCAAAAACCGCGGACAGGACCCGAAAAGTTGTTACATCCGTTACGAATGTTGCACCAGAATTGCATATACACCTGTCCCACTCCCATTCAGGAGGCGGTGGCCATTGGCTTTGAAACAGAAATCGAGCGAATAGATAGACCCGACTCCTATTGGAAGGAATTGCCCGAAATGTTGGAACCAAAACGGGACCGAATGGCCAACTTCTTGGCCTCAGTTGGAATGAATCCGACGGTTCCGGAGGGCGGATACTTTATGATCGCCGACTTCTCAAAGTTGGCCGATAAGGTGGACCTGTCCTCAGAATCGGGAACTAAAGACTATAAGTTTGTCAAATGGCTGTCAAAGACTAAAGTATGTTAAGAGTTCACTCATTTGATTGTGTGCTCAGAATAACTAATATTTTCTGTTTGGCTGTTAATTACCAAATTGTCAGAAACTTCAAGGAATACCTACGAGTGCTTTCTATTCAAAGGAGCACAAACATTTAGCCGAAAACCTGATCAGGTCTGAGCTGTTGAACACTGTTTTGCTTGTTTTTCAATTGAATTCTTTGATTCTGTTTTCAGGTTTTGCTTCATTAAAAAAGATGAGACTTTAGAAAAAGCCGAACAAATTATCAATGATTTGAAGCAAAGTCTCTGAAGAATTGTTTAACAAATATAATCGGAACACACCTTAAGATTGAGTTAAGTTATTATAAAACTTGAATTAATGAGTTTGGAAGAGGAACAGCCCATAACAGCCCATCTTATGCTGGTTTCAATTGGATTATTCAAATTACTTTCATATTTGGTTATTCACTGCAAAACCATTTGGTTTTAAAATAAAAGCAAAAAATAAAAAAATATTTTCAGTTATTTTATTTTATTTGTCGTTTTTGTTGAAAACATATTTTTCTGTTTATTTCAATGTTTAATAGATTTTCTGTTTTTCATTTCCAGGATTAGTCGCGAAGTAATAAATATTAATCTGTTCTTAGAATCTGTCGATTAATTCGAAGGCTTTTTTGTTATTCTGTTTCTTAAAATCATTGATTGATTGCATTCTCTATTGAAAAGACATCAAAACCATTGATACATAAATGAAGAAAAACGTGTCCAGAATTGCAATTGATTTCAATTCTCTTTCAAATACTTAAACAAATTAATCACTTCTTTGAGAGAAATAGTTTTTTCGACTAATTTGTTGTTCAGTTCTCCGCTAATGAACTGAATTTTTATTGTAATTCGTAATAATGATTATCTCAGAAATTGGGACAAACCTCAGAAGTAAGAGCTTTTGGTGATCACACCTGTCATACCGTAGGCTAAAAGTGGGCAAAACTAAGGGAAATCCACGTCTGTTACCTCTATTTCTCAGATTTCTGTTTTAAAATCGGGTGTCACCGGAAGAACAGTACTTCAGGTGAGATAATAGCCCACAGTTTCCAATCTCTTCATTAATGTTTGATCCGATCTAATGCTCGTTATTCCTGTCCCACACTTTCAAGAGCCTTTTGGGGGTAATTAACCACTTAGTCGTTTATTCTTAACTAAATTAATTGAAAATAAATTGTCATAAAATGTGAAATTACCAGAAATTCTTGAATATTTTGAATGAAGTTCAGCTAAAAAAAGTTAAAATAACTTTTATTTTCAGTAAAATTTTGTTTAATATCTCAAAAGTGAAAATATTTTATTTAAAATATATTTAAAATTTGTGTCAATCTTATGATTATATGATTTGATTAAATGTTTTTATGAATAAATCAGTTTTTCTTTAAATTCAAAGCTATTTTCACTCGAAATTCAATTTTCTTTATTGAAAAATAGAAAGTCTTTTGATTGAAATCTAATTAACATATGATTTGTGAACTAAATTCAGTATTTTTGAACATAAATCCAATTATTTGACCAAAATATTGATGTCAACGAAAATCTATGAAATTAATTGATCTGTAAATGTGTTGATTGGGAACCGATTCCCAAACATTTGTCACAGAAAAACAAATTATTACACAAATGAGGGAAAAAACTGAAAACTCCGAATCATTTATATATAAACTTGGAATAAACTTTTTTGGCCACATATTGACGATTATCAGGTCATTAGCCCAAACACTAACTAAGGAACAGTTTTTTCTTAATAAGTCAGTCACTAAAATAGGGCTTTGGGTTTGAGTTTACGAAAAATGTTTTCTCAAAAAATCGTGTGATATCGTCGAGCGGTGATCAGAGCACAGCATTGCATATCATCGACGGCACAGGCGTTTCATTAATAGCGCCTAAACATTCTCCAAACAGAAATTGGCCACAATTTTGTTGTTTAAGACAAGTTTGATGACTCCTAACAAATGTTACGCTCCTTTGGCTTCACTTATGTTCGCAGTTCTGTCTGACAATTGAAACTTCAATTTAAGCCCAAAAAGGAGTCATAGGAAACTGAAAACAAAAGAAAGAGTTTTTTAAATTCAGAATTAAGCAAAAAATTGGGCGAAAATTGCATAACATTTGAGAGATATTGTGAGCCAAAAGTGAATAATTGCTTTTCATAACCAAATATATCATTGTCTTAACAACTCCTGACTTTTACGGGTTGTCTGCCTTTCCTTTAAATCGTTGGAAAGTTTTCTTTTAGTTTTTGGTTAACCCAAAGAATTGTTTCTTAATTACATCTATTATCACATAATTTGGTCACTTTATGTGTAAACAAAGAGAATCGCATTTTAATTGAATAGAGAGCGAGAAATACAGACAGAAGTTTAGATATGATTGACATCTCATAGATTACATTGTTTGGTCCGGTGCTAAATAGGTCGGTGTGAATGTCAAGGACGTGCTAAATAGATTACATGCACAGAATTGGGTCGAAAATGAAGATCTTCACCACTAAGAAGTGATGTTCACCACTAAGAAGAGAACCAATTAATGTAATCATTGACTAAATCAATGCATAACACACTCTGAATGTCTTCTGAATTGTTAAATCAATTTTCAACATCTCATCCAAACTTTTGAATGAATGGCAAAAAAAAAGTATTCACCAAATATATGGTTCAATAGGTTTCACCGCAATTATCCAGAGATCAGAATAAGTGATAAGTTTTCGTAATTTTATTTTCGACCACAAAAAATATCATTAAAAACGAATAAATAATTAAAGTATTTAGTGATTTCTCTCTAATAAGTGAATCAAATATTGTAATAAACCAAGTTAATAGTCTAAAGAGGATGGTAGTCGAGGTCTCCGATAAGGTTCAGTAAGGATAGGATTGGCGACGGAAGTCAGAGGTCAAAAGCAGTAGTGAGACACTCCTCCCCTATAATATTTGGAAAAAGTCAACGATTTCTACGATTAAATCAATGATAAAGTTTATTAACTTTTATTATCTAAGGTTTGGGTATTATTTTTGGATCAAATGATCGAAAGTCTCGATTGCAGTCGATTTCGTCCGATCTTTGATTGATTTTAAATTGGATTCAAATGTTTTGGTTTTTTATATCAATTTATTTTTAGTTAACAAAATTGATTTCATCGGAGAAATCAGTGAAACATTTATTTGGGAAAATCTTTGCTTATCGTAAAAAACAGTTCAAAACCTCTACGATCATAGTTTCGATAATTTTATTTTTCAATAAGAAAAAAGTTAAACAAAACAAAGAAATACTATTCTGAGTGAAATTCATTGGAATAGATGTGTAAAGTGTTTCAAACAGTCACTGATTTTTGCCAATTAAAGGTAGGAATGCCTTAACTATGATTACTAACAATAGGGTAGGAATGGAATATAGTGTGCTTTTGACTTAAATTGCAAAAAACCAGTGTTAACTGAGCGCCGGGCGCTGGTTGGATGAGTTTTAGGTCATGGGCAATACTTTGCTGGCACGAGCTCTGCCGCTTCAATAAGACCTGAGACAGTTTCGGCGTTTAATAGTTATTCTCGTTAAGTGCTATTAAAAAGCAACACCACTGTTGGCCCTCCACTACACTCTTGTCTCGAGGATTATCACCATTCAAGTCATAACTTGGTCTTCACTAACAGATTCAGTGAATTCAATATTTTTTCTTCTTATTAGTTAATGTGTTTTATATAATACATTATAATAATTATTATAAATATTAATATTATATAATTTGTTTAAATAATGAGTGCTTTAAGATTACATTTACGGTTAATCGTCTCAACGGTGTTTGTTCTCCAAGGTATTATTTATTCCTTTCCATATCACTGTTCAAATGTTTGCAAAACTTTTTTTCTCCAATCGATTTCTTTAAAGAATTTCTGATTTATTTGAATATTTCGCTGATATATAAATGGATTTCAAATTTATTTTATTGCATATAATTTGCTCTAAAAGTTGCGAAAGAAGTTTGAATTTAGTTTTTAAATGTTTAGAAGTCTTGAGATTTATATGTTTTATGTAACACAGCATAAGATTACTTTATTCTGGACATAAAACTACATGTTTTTTGGCTTAAATGAAACAATTCCTCCACAAAGTTATTGGTTCATAGGTTGACGACCCAATACATGGCCAAGAATTGGGTCATCAAAACTGATACAAAATTAGCATCAATTTTGATTGAGAAACAGTCCTGTAATTTGTTTGGATTCATTGGTCAATAATCAATGCACTTCTCAATGAAATGGATAGTTTTACTCATAAAATATCAATAGAAGGCCTTATTTTAGGTCTGGGTTTAACTCTTTTGACTTCTATTTGTAGGAAATTAATGATAAGTTTTCGATATTTTCTGTTCAGTTGAATGGATATACTTTTTAATACTCTGAATAATAATTTTTTTTATCTCCAATTCTTTGTATACAAATCTCTTTTGAGTGAGTTTTATGGGTCTTGAGGTCACTCCAAATGTGTGAGAATCTTAAGAAGTCTTGTTTTTCCGAACTAAAGAAGTTCTCACAATTTGAGAAAAAAAAAATTATTAATTAGACGTCTGTTCGGCGTTTTATTTGACATTTTCACTGATAAAAGGAAATGTATTCGACATTAAAATCGATCTTTAATTCAGTTCTCAGATCAAAATCTGTGGAATCATTAGAATTGAATATTAATTTTTACCTCAATTATATTACTTTCATTTTTTGTCCAATTCTTAAGATTAGAGGAATTTTAAGTCCGATTTCTCAACGTTTTCCTTATAATCACATTAGTATTGAACTTCTTATAAGTTCTCAAAATATTTTTATCTATTTTTCCACATATTTTTGAGAATTAGGTCCAAACGAATTCAATATAATTTAAACAAAAAATTGATGAAAATTTGATCCAACCTTTGATATGAGTTATAATTTTTTAAAAGCCATTCAATAATTATATCGATTAAACTTAAGTTAATCGTGTTTTGGGGCTAATATATTGCCATTAATTGAATCTGAATTTTAAAATTATATCCAATTTGAAAAATTCAAGGATTTTGGCTCAAAATCGGATCAAATTAAAGACGGAATCAAAATCATTAAAAATATTTGGAGTACTTCTGCTTATTATTGATTATATAAAATCTATTTTCTTAATTGATGTCATAGTTTGGTCTCAACGCCAATCCCCACAATTTTCATTCAATCAGAATCAAAACCAGAACTATCAGCCACAGCCAGCACAGGCACAACCAGCAGCAGCGCAGCCACAGCAGGCTAGACCACAGACATATGCCGGTAGTTTCAACTGTCCCGACGACTTCGGTTTTTGGCCCCACTCCAAGAGTTGTGACAAATACTGGGCCTGTGATAATGGTTTGTATTAATAACCAATACTCTAGTACACTCTGGTACAGTAACTCATACTCTAATACAACGCTGTTAAGGCACCGCCACATTGAAAACTTGTGGAAATGGATTAGTTTTCGACGACGCCGACTACAAACGGGAGAACTGTGCCTATCCCTTCTCCGTTGAATGTGGTGACCGATCAGACTTAGGTATGTCTTATTCTCTCCTATTATTTTACTGAAACGAATTGAAGGAAATCAGAATTTTTAATAAAAGTTGATAGTAACTAGGTAAAAATGCTTTGGACTAATTTCATTAGACAAGGAATACAATTCTGGGTTTGACTAAAAATATATTGAGAGACACAATAGAAAACTTTTATTGAATTTGTAGACAATGAGTCAACAAATGTGTCAAACATCGAGTGAATGTCTTATGTTTATCGTCTGCAATATATTTATCTTATTATTTGACAATTATATGAAACTATCCTTTAATTGAGTTCTTAAAACATAGCCCTAAACACAATTCAATGGGGCATAGAATGGCATAGAATGGCGTCAAATGAAAGTTCATTTGAAGTTCAATTGTTTTCTAATATTTAAAGATTAGTCACAGAGATATCACTATTAGATTAGTCCTCTAATTGTATTCATTGGTGCAGAACCGCCGATAAGCACTCCTCACTGCCCCCGACTCTACGGTATTTACAGCGATCCCTCCAACTGTCGTGTCTTCTACTCGTGTTGGAACGGAGAGGCTTCCAAATACGAATGTCCTCCCGGTCTGGCCTACGATGCCGACCAGCGGGTGTGCGTTTGGGCCGATCACGTGGACAGATGTGACTCATCAGGTATGCAAATCCACTTCACGGAAGTCTCAAACTTTATGATCTCAGACCAAATCTTACGATAATTAAAATTAATTTTTTTCAAAAGCCATTAAAAGCATTTGAATCTTAAATGCAAAGCAGATTCAGATTTGGAGAAAACTCAGTGTTTGACTCTTGACTTGCGATAGGAATTGCTTTTAGGCTCAACGATAGTCATTCGATAACCTCCTAATTGACGAGTGTTTCAAAAAAATCTGTTAGTTTAGTTTTATGGGCACTTCTCGGGGCTGTTCTGATGGCTTATATCCACACTTTTACTTCGCCTCTAGAATTGAATATTTGTGTTTCAAAACCCGATTGAGAATAACTTTTTTTGGGAACAGTAGAGAACTGGTGTATCATATGTTGAGATGCAATCATTTTATTGGATTTAACACAATTTAACACAAATTTTCAATTGATATCAAGTCTTCTCAGTTAACCATTGGCTTAATATATGCACTGATTTCGATATTTGGATTAATTATCTCTTATTCCTTAACATAAATTCTTAAAATCTATTAAATTATAAATTCAGAGGAAATAAGAATTAAAAAACTAATAATTTGTTTCGGGTTTGCCTTAAATAGAAGTAAGCGATGGGTTTGTGTGTCCGGGTATGTCATTAAACACATTCCTATTTATGCCAAAAAAACTAAACTCATTTCAATCCAAATAAGACCCGACAGAGACCGACCAACCCGGCCATTACACACGACACGCACATCCCACTGATTGCCGAAAGTTCTACGTTTGCATCGAAGGAGTCGCCCGACCCTACGGTAGGACAACCATAAAAATAAAGTCCTTAAACAATGACTCAATTAATTAATTTCTGGAATAGGCTGTAGTATAGGCACTGTTTTCAACGTTGAGTCCCTTCAGTGCGATGATCCCGAGAATGTACCAGGCTGGTAAGACAGTTAATCAATTAGTTATAATCAATTGACCTCGATCTCATTATTGTTTGATTGTACCTCTGAATTAAAGCGAGAAATATTACGGCGATCTCGACTCAAAACAAGTGAAAAAACTGCAGAGAGAAGGGGGACGTAACTAATTATCACCCATTTATATCTCAACACTAATTCAACAACTTTTTAGAGTCAACTATATTTTAAAATGTTCGAGTTAAAATAGTAAATTAATTAAAACTTATTCGTCGCTTAAGAATCATTGGTATTATTAATATCTCTATTATTTTGTTCATCACTTGAAAAACAATTCAACGAATTTCTGTTTTTTGTTATTACGAAAAATCATTATTAATATTATGTGACATAAAATCATAATTTCCTCTCAATTTGTTTAATCAATTCAATGGACAACACGTTTCGCGACCAAAGAATCCAAGAATTCCCAGAATATATATTTTAATATAAGATCAAAAACATGATTAACATTCCTATAATAATTATTATTTTTATATCCATGTCCTTTACAGCGCATAAAAAGTTAATTTTCGAGAATTAATTCTTTTTATATAAATATTTGTATTAAAAACTGTGCCATTATTTTGGATATTCTTTGAGAAAACACTAAATACTCCAATAAAGTCACGAAAACCATTAAATTCTTGTCTTTAGTTTCAAATTCAAGTTTAAATAATGGGTTTATTTTTAGTTCACTGTTTTAATTACTCGTTTCAAATGTCGATTAGTATCACATAATTCCTTAATTTTTAGTTCAGACAAATCGTTAAATAGTTTTCTTTAATAATTTTTTTTTCTCTGGAAATTAGTTTTCAATTATTGTCTGAATTTGTAATTCAAATATCAAATGAATTGTTTATTAATTTCACAGAAAATTATATTTTATTTATAAGTTTTATACAATTAAGTGATAACGATATCAAAAATTAATATTAATTCAAAATTTCTACTCATTATTAAAGTGAATATTTACTAATTCAAGGTATAATCATGGTGGTTTTCAACAATCATGATGAACAATGAACAGCTGTCAAATGTGGTTCACCTGGTATATTTTAAATAGTTTAAAAAACTTTGTGTCATAGATTTGAAGTGAGAATTTTGTGAAATTACTTTCGTTTGAGTTTGAACTCAAAGTATCATGGACAATCTGGGATTTTTTCATCAGAGTGGTTTGTTTAAGCAATTAGTAGATAATATTGTGTGAACTTTAATGAGAACTTTGAATGGTTAGGTCAGTGCTGACCATGACTTTAACACCAAACCTTCTTAGTCTCGGTCCTTGTTTTGATTTTTAGGGGTTTCGCAAAAAATAAAAGGGAACAGCTTTTTGGATATACCTCCTGACCATTAATGGATTGTACGCTTCAAAGACATAAATTGATGACAACTCACAACTGGTATCTCAAACGTCCAAGCTCAAATTCATACTCTAAGCTCTATTTATTCGCTTTCATTCTTTCATTCGTCAAAATCAATGTTTGGCTCAAATCGTTTGCATAATATTTCCTCAAATAAACAAAAATCCAATAAATATTCGGTTTGTCGTCTGTTTTCTCTACGATTACTTCGTTTTTATTTATTTTATGACTCAAACGAGAAGAATATTCGAAGCATTCGTCGATTTTTTTCATTTTTATCGATTAAAATATAATCGATTTGTTAGGAACTTCACAATCTGTATGAAGTGCTCGCAATTGTGCTCGAAATCAATGGTCACTCTATTGTAATCTCTTTTTGAGCAAGCTTAAATTCTGCAGAGAGTGTCTTTGAACAATAGTCAACTCATAAAATACTTTGACTTATATTTTCATTTCCTTTGAAATTCGATGTATTCTTCTCATCGTATAAATCATTTGAATGAAGGCTCAAAGGCTTTCCAATTCCATGCCTTCATTTTGGTCGGTTATCTCACCCTAAAGAAGGACTTTGATGAGTTACCCATTAAATTAGATAGGTACAAATAAATGCCTTGTTTATTTTCTCTTCCAATCTGATGAAAAAGTCGATCTGACTTTTGCTTCTCTCCCTTAAAGACAAATATATTAAACATTGAAAAATAACTGAATTATATTTGACTCACAACACAATTGAGGGAACATTTTGGAAAATGGAGACCTCTTTAGTGGTTCCGATTCTTCGGTTAGCCCTTCGCGCCATTCGAGAGTTATCCCTGTTTTGTGTCAAATTTTAGGACTATTAGTAAAGTATTGAAATATCTTTGAATTACTTTCTATTGTTAGTTATCATTGAATTCTTCGCATTGTTTTGCTCTTCGGTTCCGTCGATTTCTGTCGCCTTAAGTGAAGAAAAATAAATTGATAGATATTTGCTCAAAATATTGACTTGGTCTTTTTCAAATCAAGATAAAAAGAAAACTTGAATTATAATTATTTAAATATTTGCTCAGTTGACTAATAATCTAGTCATATAGTTTAGACAGGATATGAATTTAATAACCAATTAATGTTTACCTTGCTCAACTATAAACAGGATAGTTTTGCATTTCAAATCAATCACCAATAATAAGAATATCAATTATCTGTATCTGTGGCTCATTCCTAAACTATTCAATTGTGTTTAATGAAATATAT
>JAQGBD010001458.1:0-15896 GCA_034698165.1 Punctoribates punctum | reverse complement strand
GGGGGGGGTAAATTTTTTCCGAGTCCTCCAAAAAAAATCAAAGGGGGACCAAGGTAAAAATTTGCCTCTGAGACCTTTCTTAATATAAATCGATTTATAATTCATTTCTCTATCTTTGGATCAAATAATTTATTAATAATTTTTGTCATAAAATCGATTAATATCTTTGAAAATTGTGACCAAATTTATGATATCTTAGAGCTCAGGGCATTCATTCTGAGCTCTGTCTGAAAAATTATTGTTTCAAAACTCGGAATGAAATTAGTTTTTTGAAAAAAAGTGCAGTTTTATGGCATTTGATATGATTTATGAAATCCATTACTTATCAGACTATAAATTGAATTAAATTTCATGAAATAAATTCTAATACAGAATATTCTGAGCACTTATTAAATCTCTTTTATCGAATGAACCCTAAGAATAATATTTTTCACGAATAACTACCAAATCAATTGAAATCCTGGAAAATATCGGCAAACATTTTATTCACAAAAAATTGGTTTGAATTTCAACCGAAAAAAAACAAAACAAAAAATCAGTTTTTTATTTGTTTGTGTCAAACATTTTCTGATATTTTAGTTCAAATAAATCGGTTTATTTATAAATCTATACAAATAAATATAAATTTATATAAATCTCTCTAAAAAAAAATTATGATTTTGACTCAAACTGTGATTTGAATTTTGAAAATAACTTTTTTTGTCGAGAATTTCTTTTCCAAACTTTCCAGTAATTTATTGCAAGAAAAAAGACCTTCGATTTCGAAAAATCAGTTCAAGAATTCAATTAATATCCAGAATATATTCATTTGTTTTTTAATTCGTGAAAACAGTGTTTAAATTAGAATTAAATTTAATTATTTGAGAAAAACGTTTTAAAGACCGGATCTCTGGTGAGGTTTGGCCGCCAATTGGTGCAGAACTGTCTGTCCGTTTTCGTCTTTGATTTCTGTCAGATCATATCCGGCACTGTTGGCCCCGTTCATGATAAGAGCGTCGGAGCCAACTGGAGGCTGGGCTTTCTGTACGCTGTCTATGACACTGCCATTCATTGCCAGAGCGTCCGGAGTCGACATTTGTCGGTCAAAACTCTTTTGAAGTCTGAATTTCTCTTCTTTTAGTGATTTCTTGAACTCATTGGACATCGTCTCGAAGTCTTCGTCTTCAGCCAACTGCTCCTCATTTCGAGTGACAATCGATGACTGGGAGTCAGACCGACTGAATGTTCGGGTTTTGCTTAGTCGTGAGCGGCGGGCGTTGGCGTCCACGTGAACCTCGGCGTCGACCTCATGCTTGTTGTTCGGCGAAGGCTGAGGAGAGTCAGAGTCGTCGGGAGTTGGGGTCAGTCCTATTCAGTTTATAAGATGAGATTTATGAGATATAATTTATTGATTGTTATGTCCTGTTTTCAACTTACGAGACTCGATATCAGCGGTCGGAGGTCTTCGCCAGACTTCAGCATTATTCTCATCTTGCTCATTTTCATCAATAGGGGGCATATAGTTTTCCAGTAATTGTCTAATAGTGAGAATTCCCGGATTCTCTAAATAGCACTGAGATGTCTGACCTTTCTATAGAAGTCAGGAAAAAAATCAATTCAAAAATAATTATTCCGTTCCTCTGATTCTTTTCGATAACAATTCCTATTCAAATCATGGCTCTCTTTCTCTCCCTCCCTCCCTCTCCCTCCCTCTCCTTCACTCATTCCTTCACTCTCTCCCGTCTTTTAACAAGAATATTGTTTTGTGAGAAATGAGTGAATCTGTGCATAACTGCGATAATTATGATTAATAGCCATTCGTTGGTAGAAAACATCAATTATTATATACCATAACAAAACATAATTCAGTTTTGAGTCAATCAATACGTCAGCGAATAAAAGCTGGTAATGAATACCTTATCTCTGAGGGATGAGTCGGCCCCTGCCTTCAACAATAGTTTGTAAAACTGTTTTTGTTCGTCAGAAATAACCGCCGCGTAATGTAATGGAGTCCTTCCTTCCTATTAGACAGACATAAGAAACTGTTTTCAAATCGAAGTAAAGACATTTTCTGAACAACTTTTTCGTCTTATTTAATGACAACGACTTCTCTGCCAATTGTGTGTCAGCTCTTAATTAAGTGAAAACACAAAAACATTAGACTCTTCTCTCCCTCTCTCCTAACAGTTCACTCCTCAGCCTATTTGAGCTGAAAAGGCACTCAACCATTGATTTTCTACCAATTCCTCGATTATATCCCTTTATCTCCAATGTTAACATTTTTAGCTAATGATAGAATTCAACTGTTTTTTAGTCGGTTTCCAATTACCCACTCCTTGGACAGTCCTTGACTTTGATAGACAAGAAAGTAAGCTGAGCCTTGATAATGATATTCTAGCAGAAATGTCCTTGTCAATGTTAATATTGAGTTTAGGCACATGTAATTGAGTATAGATGAGGACCTACATTGTCCGGTCCGTTAATAGTCTCCGGAAATTGTGAGATAATGTAGAGCATGACATCCAGGTGCCCGTGCAGTACAGCTAAGTGGAGAGGACTGGCGCCGATGTGGTCACGACTCAGAGCGAACCGCTTGCGGGTCAGCACTTGTTTGACTTCATTCAAATTGCCTCTAATGACAGTCTCGTGAACTGTCCTGATTTTGTTCATATATGTGGGCACCAGATCCAGAAAGTCCTGCACCTGTTTGTTGCTCGCTTTGCGCCCTATTAGGCGGACTCCCTGTCCAGCGATCACTACGTGCTCTAACCGAAGGAGATCTGCCTCTTGTATCCAGTGGTCAATCAGTTCATTCAGTCTGTCGTCTATTGAATTGAAATCCATATAAATTTTAACACAATTTTTGGTGAAATAAGTGAATAAATAAATGACTTCAATACTAAACACATGTTTGGCCACAATTCTGCTCAGAATAATTAGTTTTCATTTTAGGGAATTTCGATTTTGGAATAGTTTTTCACTGATTATTAATTTTATTAATTGAAAAATAACTCATATTTTTGAAAAGACCTGGAATTTTGATCTTTAACTTTAATCAAAATATTTTTTCATTACAAATATGCGTTCAATAGAATGAAAATTCATTTGTTTTAAGGACAGAATATTCTGCACAACATATTTGGCTTTTATAGTCGGGTTTAATAGGTTTCAAGCAGAGATCGGCAACCCCTTTGACGACAGGACGGAGGTCTGAATAAATGGTTTTGTTTATGAATCACACGTTTCGTCTCTTTTATTCAGGCATGTGCAAGGGGGAAGCCTGGAGCCACTAGGTTCGAAATTTTAAAATTTGCGTGATATGAAATCTGACAAACCCAGTGAATAAAGTAGGTAATGGTTTTAGGGGAGGGTGTTCCCTGTCAAATGAGTTACCCCTTTGCAGATCCCTGATTCTGATGTCATTTTGAGAGCAAATATTTCATTAAGAATTTCAAATGTTTTCGATAAAATTTTTTCATTAATTCATTAATCATTTTCGTAAAGATTTTATTGGGATTTATCATTTATTTTGAGGATATCCAGGTCCTTAGCCAATATATAATCCAGTTAAATTCATAATTTATTAACACTTGAAATGTTTTGATTAATATTTCGTTTAATTTTATGAACATTTCGTTTAAATTCTTTAGTTTTTGTTCGGATGAGTTTAAAAATTCTATGAAATAATTGCAAGAATTGGATAATTAAATCATTTATTCCTTTGGTTTTTGATTCAAATGACATTTTAATGACATTAATCACACTTCAGATAATCTAGAATTTTGTTCTAAATATTCAAATCATTGATTACCATGCTAATATTTACAACAAACGTCTAGATGTTTTGAGCAAAACTTGATTTTTAACAACAAACAATTGGATAACAATAAACTAGGAAAACATTAATTCAAATCAACTGGTTTTTCGTGTAATAGAGTTTTGATTTTAATTAAATTTATTTTAAGTAACAATTAATACGATTTATAGATCTCTAAGTTTAAGCATTATTTTAGAAATATTTTATTAGAAATTCATTTTTTCAGTGATGCGAACAAATGTAGACTTAGGGGAGGGGAGGGTATAGTCCAACAAATCTGCCCCTTTCCCCCCTTTGGCTGATTTTTGTGTGCCATCAAAATATGATTCAAAGGGTAATAAAATTGAATAAATGTTAAAACAGTTGAGTATTTAATTAGAATACTTTGGACTACAAAACATGGTTTCACTAAAAACGTATGACTTTTTAATATTAATTTAATTTTTATTTTTAATATTTTATTCGTATCTATTGAATAGAGCAAAAGAGGCCGCTTTTCTGATAAGGGGGTCCAAAAATTGGGAGTCATTTTGGATATACCCTCCCGTTCGCATCACCGGTTCTTTTTAATATGAGCCCAAAAATCCGATTTGAGTTTCAATTTGAATGCTTTCTGTTTTTAAATCCTTTCATTAGTTTTTTTTTCGGTTAAAGTTTGGGAATTGTGTGAAAAGACAGGCTTTGAGTCCAATAATAATATTCTTTGCACTGAATTCTTAATTCTGAGCCAATTCTATGAGAAAAGTAGAGCTTTTAATGTGCGGTCGGAAAACCAGTTTATTTAAATTAGACTTTCCTTTCATCGAGAAATCAATTAAACTCATCTATGAATTCGAAACTCTAATTACCTGTTTGTGGATTGCAGTGAATAGCGCTGACAGTGCTCTGTCTGCTAAAGGATCGCTCCAACAGCTGTGAAGAACTCCGGCCATTCGACTGTCCACTGGCAACACTTTTAGTGTCGTCCCCCTTATCTTCATTAATGGTCTGTTCGTTGACTACTTCTTGAGTGCTGTCATTACTTGTTTGAGGGTTTAATCCTTGACTCAACTCTTGGCCCTCGTTTTGAGGCTCACTATTCTCAGCGACTGTTTCTTCTTCTTCTTCTTTATTGTCATTATTATTATCATTGGTCTCGTCATTAGTGGAATCTTTAGCCACAAGTGTATCACTGGTTTGAGTCAGATCTACGTTTTCTTCGGTGGCGACCACTTGACTCTCACTTTCAATTTGGTCCTCCATCTGATTGACGTCATTCTTGTCCTCCGCATCGCCTGTTTCCGAGTCTTTGTTTGCGTTTTGATCACTGTTTTCCATATCCTTAGGACTGGGATCAGTCGCTTCAATAGGAGTGGAATCAACGACAAGCACTTCATTATCAGTGATAGTCTGTTGACTTTCATTTACATCAGTCTGTTCTGCAGTTTGTGTCAAATCTTCTCTATTAAGGTCTGTCTCTTGTTTTTCATTATCCTTTTCCACGACTTCTTCTGTTTTTTGTTCGTTAATCACTAACACATCACTGGTTTCTTGAGCCTCACTTTTTTGGCCATCAATTTCTTGCCCAGAGTTAGACTCATCTATCAATTGGCCGCCTTTTATAGTATCCAAAGAGTCAGATATCACTTGGTTTGCCATCTCTTCGCTCATCTCTTGTGGTACTTCTGATTCATTGGTCGACGCGTTTTCTGTCAGTTTTACTGAACTTCTGGACGATTGTCTGATAAGAGCTTTTCCGACGCCGTTCTCAGCACCGCTTTTGCGGCGCACGGATGCAATGGACGGACGACGAGAACCGGCGTTCGAGGAACGTCTTGAATCTGGTTTCGGATCACTTTCTTTGTTTTCATCTGCAGATTCCAAACTTTGTGAGCCAGTCCTCGAAAGTCTTCTCTGTTTAGACTTATCTCCGGCTGACTGCTGGGACACACTTCTGGACATGCGTCTCGTGGTTCCAGTGGAGCCACTGCTGGCCACTGACGAGCGACGGGACTCGACTTTTGGTTCGTTGACTTGATTCTGATTCTGATCATCAGATTGGCTAACATTCTGTATATCGTTGTCATTGAGGACAACATTAGTTGGGTTTGCGTTCACTTGATTTTCACTCATCAGTTGATTATCTATTGTTTTACTGTCATCAGAGGCCTGACTCTGTTGAGCGCCGGCTGCTATCGATTCCTCATTAGGAGCAGTATTTGTCTGGTTTTGCATTTGTTTGATATCGTCTTCATTTGTTTGCTCACTATTCAGACAAACAGTTTCACTATTTGTGTCAACTTTGGTATCAGTCGTTTCAACTCTTTCTGATGTCTCTATTGTTTGATTCAACTGTTCAGACAATTGGCCGCTTTGTTCAACGTTTAGCTGACTTTCCTCTCTGTGCTCACTGTCAGCGCTGTTATCTATAATTGCCTTTTCGTTAATCTCCTGAGCGTTGATTTCGTCCGCATTTTTGTTCGTTTGCTTTTCCGGCGACTCCTCCGCACTTTGATTAGCACCGACTGAGACCTGATTATCACTGATTATATCATTGCTTTTCTCCTCAACCGTTAATACCTCTTCTGACTGATTGCCATTATTTGCCTCCTCTTCTGCTATCTTCTGGTCAACTGTTTCCTGTGGTATATCTTGGTTTGGATCTACTGTTTCTGGTTCTGTGGCTATTGTCTCATCTGTTTGTGGATTCACTTCAATGACTGTATCTATTGATTTGTCGTCACCGGTCTCTTCATCAATGGGACCGACCAGTGATTGAGTTTCAATAACATCTAATACTTCGCTATCTATTGTATTGTCTTCGCTCTGAATGGTCTCAGTCTCTGTCTGTTCCGCTTCTTTCTCCTCGAGAGGAGGCGCTGTCGGTGCCGGAGAAGTGGCTTCTGTTGAGTCAACCGTCGAAAGAGTTTCTTCGGTCATCTGATCACTAATTTGATTATCAACTTCTGGCTCTCCATTGATTGGCGTTTCATTTTGACTGTTTTCCAGTTCAGTGGTCAGCTCATCAGCCTTGAGAGCCGGCAGTCTATTACTGGGCACAGCCATAGTGGCCACTGACGAGCCGTCACTACCACTAGTCTCCGATCTGTTGGCATCGGTTGAGTCGCTTATAATTTCGTTTCCTTTGTTTTCAATTGTCTTAACACTAGTTCTGCCGGTTTTTGGCACCGGTTTAGAGACCGGTTTTATTCTGGATTTGCTTTTCTTTCGATTCAATTCTTTATTATCGATAATATTCTGTTCAAGAATTTTATGATTACTGTTGTTATTGACATTTTCGCCATTCAGTGGCGAAACAAAGTCGTAATTCTGGATCATCTGAGCCCTCAGATAATGGTCAGCAGTTTTGCCATTTTTGTCCATTATTTTCGGATCGCCGCCAGAGTCCACTAATTTTCTATAGATATCCATTGTCTTATTCTGTGCTGATATGTGTAACGCAGTCCTTCCACTCTATAAAATCATTGATAAGATAAGAGAAAAGCAATTGAAAGCACAGAATATGTAATATTTTGTGAGAATAAGTCACTCATTCGTTAATATCTTTAGCAGAGAATAATCGCTGGAATCACTTCAACACAACCTAATGCCTGTCCTAATGACTCAGACTATTACTAATTTACCACATTTTTGAGGACAGAATTGTTGTAACTTTAGATTAATTTACAATAAAAATAAAATTTAATTATTCTCTTTTCTAATTTAAACTCTACTTTAGACTAATGATAACTTTTAGCAAGATAATTCTGGTTATTAGAGCATTCACTCTCGCTGGTGGACATCATAAAATGAATCCATTGAGACGGGCTATCAATTTATGGCCTTTTCTTTATGTCTGTCTCTATGTCTGATCCCTTTATATTTGTTTTTATGTTTGACAACAAAAGTTATGTCTCTTTTTGAATGTAATGTCGTTTTTCTTACGCTGTCTTTGAGTTGAGGACATTGCGGGTAATTAACGATAAGATATTCGACAACTTCTGGCCGGTTATGTGCTGTCGCTATATGTATGGGCAGTAAACCGTTTTCATCCCTGGCCCTAATCAGTGAGGAGTCGTCCCCGAGTATGCGCTCAATATTATTGATGTCACCGTTGATTATGGAGGCGTGCAGTGTCCTGATCTGATCCATCAGATGTGGCAACCCTTTAAGGAATTTGCGGGCCTCCTCTCCCCAGGAGGTGCGCCCGAAAAGCGAGTCCCCGTAGCCCTCCAGCACCAGCTCCTGGAGCTGTTTGGCATCGCCGTCATGTAGAGCCGCAGTAATCCTTTCCTGGATGTTGGGCAACAAAAGGGGCCGCCTCTTCACGGGCTGTGTCTCCGTCAGCGACAATGGGTTGAGTTTCTTCTTGCTATTGATCCTGGACAACTCGTTGGGCAGTGACAACAGATGCACTCTATAATATTCAGCAGTTTTGCCGCTCTATTAAACAAAATATGAATTTTATTTGAAATTGTTTTGACAACAATTTGATTCAAATCAAAGGTTTATATAAAATATGCGATTTTGCAACACTTCACTGAAAATTATAGACTGATTTGCATAAGACTTGACTTTTATTAAGTTCTGTCCATTTGTTTGCCTGAAATTAATATTAATATTATGAGTGATAGTGATATGCAATCTATTTATCGGACAAATATTTTATAATTAAATTTTTCAGTTCATATGTTATACCATATAATGAATGCTATGATATATGAAATGAGCGAATAGTTTGAATAGTTTTCATGAATTTCTGGTAATCAGAGTTTGAAATTTCTGTATTCCAAGCAATCAATATATAAATAGATTTTGTTTCTTATCGTTTGTCTCAAAATATATAATAAATGTCTTGTTTTGAGAAAAACAGTTGGAATTGAGTACTCATTGAATCAATTTCTTTGATATTTTGAAACCAATTTCGGCTTAAATTTATTATTCAATAACTGTTTGTCTTAGTCTTGGAATTTGTCATAAATTTTCGGCGAAAATTAGTTTTGAAATAAGACTAGAATTTTATGAAAGGAGGATATGATTAATGGAAAGCCATTAGTTGTCTCTTGTGTTGGAGTCATCTCGAAATTTGTGTCAAAATAAATTAAATCCTTGGAATAAATTAAAAAATTTCATTCAACTAATTCATAGTCTGATATATGAATCAAATTTTCCTGTCTTTTAGTCAATGAATTGTAACATAATTTGCATAACGGATACATAAAAATGTATTTAATGTAAAATAAGTTAAAAAATATTGAAATTTCTGCTAAACTCGTAGATAATATTCGCCGAAAAATTTGGCAAATTATCGGAAAATATTCGGTGAATAAGTAAACAACTTTTGATGAGATGGGGAATAATTAAACATGGGTATTTCGCCTACTAATGGTCGACTAAAAATGATATTTTTCATTAACGAGAGATAAATATTCAAATTAAATGTGAATTTAATGACTTTTAATGTAGTTTGCGATGAATTCAATGTTGTTTTTCATCTGGTTTTCAATCGGAGTAAGTTTTCATTCGAGTGCTCATCAAATATATGTTTATTCAATTGAATTAAGTGAAGATTGAATTATAATGTCTTTGAATGTGAGGACAAAACTCGAGTTCTGGTCTTAAAGTGAGGAAAAAGCAAATAAAACGCTGACTGGAAGTGCTTTTAATGTGAAAACTACCAGAAATTTGTCTAACACTGGGAATGGCTGTCGCTATCCAGTGCTCAGAGACTACGGTAGAGATAAATGACTCATAAATATTCAATCAATAAGTGGTAACTATTCTTATGAAATAAAGATAAGAAATCAGACATTAATTCAGTATTTCTCAGAATTGTGTGAATCACTCGAAAGAGTATAAAAACTGTAATTTAATTATTCAAACAAATGGTTGTTTCGAAAAAATTAACGAAAATCTTTTGTTTGGCATAAGGAGCTCATTAAAGTTAACTTGCTCACCACAAATTTCTTATTTTTATATCTTTTCTTATCTTGTCAAAATCAATTCAACTTTTGTTTTGCAAGAACCAATTTCATAGAAATTGAAACATTTAAAATTCATTTGATTAAACTTAAATATAAACCTGGAAATTTTCAATAGAGAACTTTCTATGTTGAACTATTGCCACTATTCATGATATGTGACTATTTTATTTAATTATCAAGCTGATTTATGCCCGTTATAAATGTTTTTAAAACTTTTTAATGAGGGTAATTTGAATGTTTTGAATGAGTAATAAAAAAGGTTATTTGAATTAATCTAGAAATGTGTGGATCTTGTTTTTGAGATGAGAAAGGTGTTTCATTCAAATTTAATGTTTGAATTAAACCTAAAAGTCAATTGTCTAGGAGTGAAAACATGGCATTTATGGTGAAAACAGCGAATTGTTATCATATAATGTCTTCACTATATTTAAGGTTTATTTAAATGCAAACTAAAGATAATTACTTTATATTCAGGAAACTGTTATTACATTTCGTGAAAATAATTTTAATTTTGATATCATTTTTGTGTAAATTTGAGCCCATTTTGAGCCTAAACTGTAGTAAAGCAAACATTTGATGCGATTTCGCGAACAATATTCAAAAACTTCCGAAAAATTATATGACTTTTAGAAATTTGAAAATTAGATTTGCTTTTAAGGGATGGTCAGGGGGTGTATAGAGGGATGTAAAGAGATGTGCACAGAATATTCAACAGTATTCAACTCACAGAATCCCTGATTCTTGGATCAGCTCCGGCTCTGATCAGAATTCTATAGATTTTGTTGCCGTTCCTGTTGGTGGTGGCGGCCGAGTAGTGGAGTGCAGTCCTTCCGTCTTTGTCCCGACAGTTAACAGTTTCGGGAAACTTATCCAGAATATACTCGACAACATCGATGTGGCCCATTATGGTTGCCTTATGCAGAGGAGCCATTCCCAAGTGATCTTTGGAGAGGACGTAATCACGCTTCTCGAGGTTGTCCTGTAGTCCTATGAGATCACCACAAGAGACGGCCGCATGAATTACGCGGATTTTGTTCATCATTTGCGGCACAGTTTCCGTTATATACACTTTTGAGTCAACATTTTCCCCATCGGAGAGAAAGAAGTTCGCCTTCTCTTTGAGTCGACTGCCGTGTCCTTCGAGGACAACCCCCTCAAGCATTTCCAGATTGTTCTCTTGTATCCAACGCTTGAGATTCGCGGAACTCACGTCTATTCCTAATGTAAACAATCGTTTGAATAATGAATTTAATAATAGGATTGCAAACAATTGCTTTGAATTTCGTGAATAATGAAAACAAATAAACGAATTCCACATTACTCTTGATTAATGGTTCGGCCATTTCAATAAACAGAAGTACATGGCTTATGTTCATTACTGTTCTGCCCTTTCAACTAAAATAAATGACTTTAATCTGTTTTGATGGTAATTTTTTCTCATTAGTCATATTGGACTATATCTTGGTATATAATGCCAAGAGGGAGGCTATAGAGTGAATAGCCCTCCTTGACCACTCTTCCTGGGAAAGGTTTGTGTTGGACAGACCTGAGTTGAGGTGCTTGGGCATTAACTGATCTTGGAATTTGTTTATTCAGCTTTCTCGCTCATTGAACTTGGTGGTTTTAAAAGTTAATTCTTATCAATACCAAGCGAATGACCAAGATTTATATTCTATGATAATGTTTTATACTGAAGGATAACTTAGAGTCTGAGACATTTAGACGACATTTGCCGTGAACTCAATTATTATAATAGATTTTCTATTCAGTAGTAAATTGAATAAAGTGTTGAAAATAGAGAATTTGTATAAAGAATTGTTTGACTATTGAATAGTATTAGAGTTCAATCTGTCAGTGATTTGGAGTTCCCTTTTCAAAGACATTTGAATGGAAAGACATAATGGATGTGCTTTTCATACGAGGAACAGGAGGAGTTGACAGAACACCTTTACGGTAGTAGTTTAGGCCGTGATTAGATTGACTGCCGTCGTTGCTCAATGTGTCGGTCCTATCACTGAAAGCCTCTTCGCTGTGTCCGTCGCCGCCATTCACTCCATTCAACGCATCCGAAGGTCTTTTCAGTCTATAAGACGGCGAAAGACTTCTCTCTTTTCCTGAGAAAAAGTTGGTTTCTTTGAGAATATATCAGTGAATAAAAAAAAAGTAATTTAAGCATGTTCACAAAACCAATAAGCTTGGACAACCATTTTCAAGGTCTCAATGTTATTCCTGGTTCACTACTTCATTGATAATTTCATTTTTGGATAACTTGGTTACACTATTGATTATTTCCACGATATAAAACATGTTTTTATAGAATTGTCCTTGATTAATTTTATGAAAAACACCTTTTTATGCAAATTTGAGCCAATTTTAGTGAATTGAAAAATTGTGTTTCAATCCAATAAATTTAATGTTTGTTGTCGGAGAACAGGCTATTAGAGAAACAGACTATTGACTCACTTCTTGAGGGAGACTTTGATTTAATACGATTTGCAGTATTGATGGCATAGTTTGCGTTAAGCCGTTGCGATCTCTTCATGATTTGCTGCAAATTGATTTGATCCGGAAATCGCAAATAGAAATCTGCATTTTTGCCTTTCTATTGGACAGAATAAAGAGCACAGAATGAAAATCACACAACAAGAGAAAATTTTCATTTTTTCTTCACAGTTGTTGTGAAAAATATGAGAAAATGAGATTCAATTTGTGTTTGAAATTCAAACAAATTGAACTAAAATTACATCTCTTTCGTCATATTTGGAAAATAGATGGGATGCGCAGGGGGTTGAAAATGGATCAAGGACAAATTCAATATAGATTCTGGCATTCTGTTCTATTCTATTGAAATTTCAATAGTAATAAACTTGGAAATAAATATTTGCAAACAGAATATTCTTTGAGGTCAACTATCCCTTTGTCTATTCCTCTGCGCATCCCTTGAGTGCGAAATAAATGAAAATCTCTTACAAAATCAGGTAATAAAGGAGAGGCACCGGCTTTGACTAACATGTTGTAAAAGTTTCGATCGTCATCTAAAGCACTGGCATAATGGAGAGCCGTCCGCCCGTCCTATCAGTCCATTCCATTCCATAAATTGGATGAAAAGCAAACATTGATTTTCGTTCGACACTTACTCTTAAACTCTCAACACTTTTATTGTTTTATTCAAACAATTTTGTTCTCGGCTTAGAACTAATGTAAATGAGTTTGCAGATGGCCAAGAGCTTAGATATAACTCTATTCAAATTGCTAGGTAATCTTCAAACTCAGAGTTGAAGCATTTCTATATTACAACTCATATTATATAAGAGATTTTCTATTATGGGTTTGGTTTTATATTTACGATGTTTTTTAACCTTGGTCATCTTTCATTTACATTCATCTGAGATAGGATAAATTATCTTGTTAAAAATGAAATACTGACATTATCCCGAGCGTCGAGTGTGGCGGGAAAGTTGGTGGCGATATATTCGGCCAAATCGTAGTGGCCGTAGAGGACAGCCTTGTGGAGAGGTGTAGCGCCCACCTGATCCCTGGCCGTTATCATAGACTTTCTATCGAGAAGGCCCTGAAATTCTCGGAGATTTCCTTTCATAGCAGTCCTGTGCAGTTCTGTTATCTGATCCTTGAATTAAAATGAATTCATTAAAAATTGCGGTCACTTTGAATAGAAGTCTATTGACTGCATTTCACACAATTTTCATGCAATTCAATGACGTTTTAGTCATTAATTTCTGTTTTCAATGCTTTTTATAATCGAATGGATATTGAAATCGATTTTTGCTGTCTTTCGGTTTCAAATTCAAACTTTGAATTCATAGAAATGAAAACTTTTTCCAAATATATAAAAGTCTACTCAATATATACTTTCATTTAGGAAAACTCATAGATATATATGACTTTCATTTAATGAATTTATTTTGAATTCTCGGAATAAGTCTGAAAAATATATTTTCCGTTTTGATTGGGAAACAATTCATAAGAAAAATATACAGAAAAATATTTTTCAATTCAAAGTTTGATTAATTGATTTGACATAAAACCACTCGAATTATATTCAAGATTAAGTAATCAAGAAATTGGTTCTTAGAACTTACTATAAAATCTGGTAGTTTGTCGAGAAATTCTTGGACGAGAGGAGCGTTGGATGTTTCGCCGAGAAGCCGGTCCCCAAAGCCCTGGAGGACAACCTCCTCGAGAGTGGACAGATTGCCCTGACGTATAAGTTCCTTGATGTTACTCCTGTGCATTAGTGAGCCTAATGTTAACGAAAACATAATATTAGAGATAAAAATAAAATAATAATAAAATATCGAATAAATTGCTGTAAATGTATATAATGCCATAAAAAAATGTATTTCATGAGTGGAAATAATCTTGCACTTTATTCCAGGTAATTCTTGCAATATTTTCGGTCAATGAGTTCATCGGAAAAAAACAAGTTCTGTGTCTTTACTTTCACTTATATCGCATGGAATATGTGATAACCCGAACCCATTTGACCGAAAAAGGTTTATACAAATGACTGACTACTTATTGCCTGATTCTGTGCCATATTCTGTGCTTTCCTCTGCCTTTCTTTGACTTTATTATTGATTACATTATTTGTATTCCAATATAAGTGTCCGATCGATGACAGGGACTGTCATCTGAAATATAGTGGAAATTCTTAGAGGAATATAAACTGAGTTTCTTTTGTTTTTATAATAATGTCTTCAACTGTGATATGAAAACAAAAAAAATGTGTATTCAATTTATTCATAAACGCCTTCATTGATGGGCTTTGTAATCAAGGTAATGAAAATTTGGTTTCCAAGTAAAATCAATTCACAAATTGTTTTGTTTAAAACTCATATCATTTGACTCATATTGAAAGGCTTTTTAGAAATTGTTTCGACTCTTTTCGGCTTTTATTTGGGGAATGGATTTGTTTTTTGAGTTCAGTTTCCAATTAACTAATGATTTTTCATTCATTCCTTCATTTTTTCATTGACTCAAATGTTTGTGAATTTCATTAGTTTTCAAATATTTTTTCTTCTCTTTTGAATGAAATGAAAACAAATCGTGAATTCAGACATCGATCTGAAAGTCGAAACACAAATAATATTTGAAATGAAAGACTCGTTTCATATCTACTATTGTTTTCTCATTTGATTAAAATCAATAATTCAATAAACGGGTAAAGTTTTTCCGATTCTCACAAAACATCGAAAGGAGGTATTAATTAGATTCAGAGGAAAAATACTTGTGTTTTTCTACTTTTGCGTTTTGTAAATAATCTAGATTAAATTTTAATGATTGAAGGTTTGAATGGGTTGAAAATATTGGCATAAAATGCAATATTTAGGGATAGAAACGACAAAAACAGCAAAAAATTAGTTTTTTAGAGAAGGAAATGTGATTTTTAGGCAATATATTGATTTGTGGAACAACTGTATTGTAAATATGAATCAAATATTTATATTTGAGTCGATTATTGATAAGAGTTATATAAAAAGTGGTATAAAAAGCGATAATTACGTGACGGATAGAATTTTAGAGATGATGGGTCGATGATCCTGCTCGATTTCCTACTTTTCCTTGGTTTGGACGGAGGTATAGACCCTTCGCGTAATACTTGGGCTGACATTTCGCCCTGACTTTGAAGATAGTCCTCTGGTTTTTTGCCAAACTGTTGCCGAAGTACACGAAAACAGTAATTAAAAGGTTTTATAACAAATAAAACAAAACAATGAAAACAAAAAACAAATTCAATTAATATTTTTCCTGAATTTAAACATATTTTCAAATGTTTTTATACAGCGATCGATATAACGGTTGACATTTAAATACAGTTTTAGTTTACAATGAGAGACATACCATATCAATAGCCTGTTGATCAGCACCAACCTCTATAAGACGCTGGTATACGACACCACCATCTGCGAGGACGGCCGCATAGTGTAGAGCAGTTCTGCCTCTCTTTAAGTGTTTCAAAACAAATGATTTTTTATTAGCGAAAAATGTTTGTCTCAGTTTTCAGTCATTGTATACACAATAGAAGCGCACAGAATAAGGGTCTAACTGTTTGTTGTGTGTTGTCTCTGTCTTAGAGAAATAAGTGGTCTAATGATCACTAAAATGATTAATACGAT
>JAQGBD010001457.1:0-15898 GCA_034698165.1 Punctoribates punctum | reverse complement strand
ACTTTTGAACTCAAATTTGGTTCACATATAAAAAATATGGACAAAAATCACTTTATATTGTGGTTGTTATGGAAACGTCACTCTAAACAATTTGAATAAAACATTACGGTTGATGTAATACTCTTGGTCATTCATAAACTACGTTTAGACTAAAGCCAGCAATTTAGGCCTAGATTAGTTATTCTAATCAAGCTTTGCGATTAATGTTACTGAAATTAACTTGATTAAAACGCTTAAAACGTGTAATTTGACAATAGACACGATTTAGGGGCTGGAAAATGATAGATAAGCTTGCTAATTCGAGCTCTTATTGGCTCTATTGTCAATCAAAATGTTAAAAAGGGACGCAATTGTAAAGTTAACAAGCAAAAAATACTCGTTTTTCAATTTTCAAATTCACCAGAAATTGGAGACAATGGTTGCAACTTGCAAATATGATTGCATCATGCAAAAAATGTAAAAATTGTCGCTTACTTGTTCCGCATCTTTGGAAGTGTTATTCGAATCACAATAAACGCATAAAAAATGGTTAAAGTTATGACTTTTGAGGTGTTTTAGAAATTTTTGATATTTATTGGAAGAAAAGCCACATTTGGTGTCACACTTGAAATGATTACGAAGTGGTTTATACGGAAATTTCAGTCTTTCCTCAGCACTTATTATCTCTGTATTGATGTGACCTCCGATACAATACTTTTGCACACATTTCGGAAGGATTTGACTGTAATTGTTGTGAACACTCATTGACGACAACATATTGCAAACTATTCCATAAATTGTCGATAAATTCAATTTTCGATAAACTATTCAAACGATTAGATCAGAAAAAGACAACAAATTGAGAGTAAAACTGATCTGACTTTCGGTTCTTCCGATTCAACGAAAGCAATGATCAAATATAAAGTGACAAAAATGTGCAAAACATAAATCACGTCAATAAACAATCGCAATGAAAATGATAAATAAAGGAATTTAGCCCCTGGACAATTTGGTTTAAACTTTACTTACTAAACTTTTGTCATTAAAAAGTGACGCAATTGTAAGGTTAATAAGCAAAGAATAGTTGAAATTCCTTGCAATTATGATTTGAGCATGCTGAGATTTGAAAAAGTGGTCACTTACTTGTTCCTCATCTGCGGGAGAATTGCAATAAATGCAGAAAAAGTTGTGAATAATATGATTCCTGAGGTGTTCCCTAAACTCCTTTTCGTCACCGATTGTTACGAAACACTCAATCAAAGAGTTAAAGCACTTGAAGTGATTGCGGAGTGAATTATACGGAGATTTGAGTCGTTTCTGAGGACTGATTATCTTTTTTTTCAACTGATCACTGCTTTCGTAGATTTGAACACAATTCGGAAGTATTTCAATGCAGTTGTTGTCGACATTCATCGACGATAACATTTTCAGCCGAAATAATCAAATAATTACACAAATAAAATGATTAGATCTGCAAAAAAGACCACAAACTGAGAGTCAATTGGATCTGAGTTTCAGTTCTTCAGATTCAAAAAATATCAATAAAACAATTAAAGTGACGAAAATATTCTTACAATAAATGACGTGAATAAACACACTTTCAATGAGTTGGAATCTGTTTGTTCCGGGTATTCATCAAACATATTCTCGTTGACTAAATTCTTTGAATTTCTGGTCATTTTTTCAATGAATTCCGATATTTATTATCACTTCAAAAGATCCCATTAATTGATATATAAATTCAATTTCTATTGACAAGTATTGTAATCATAAAAGAAATGTCTGTCCTCTAAAAACAGGGTTTTGATGGCGTTGCCGGCCGTTTAACACGAAAGTGGTCCACTTTGATGATAGTCTGGTGCTATCCAGTGCTGGGCAATGAGTGTTGGCGTCCCCTCCATGTCCTCAACACATCTGATTTGTAGTTTGAATGCCAACTAATGACACGTTTTGTAGAGAAATGGCTTTTAATTTATCACAAAATATAACAAAATATTAGACAATTGGATGCAATCAATACTCAAAACTATTTGAGACAAAATGGAAAACAAATTGTTTTTGATTTCAATTTCAATACTATTTAGAAAAATAAATATATCGTCTGATCGGTGGACACATCTCTGGCGGCAATCAATTGGTCTCATTCGCGGTGAGACAACACAAATAAGCCGAGAACTCCCAACACAGCGTACTATAAGACATACCACACAATAAATTAGATTTAATCAAAGGTCAGCTATGATTGGGTCAAATACCTTGAGCTTCGGGTAATCGTTGAACATAATAGTGACGTAACCCACATATGGAACAAATCTGAACAGAATTAAAGCCAATTTGAGTCAACTTTCAGTACAATTCGTGGGACAAACCCTTTAGCTCTGCCGACAATGTCCTTGTGCTCTAACCAAATCTGACCAGGGGCGTACAGATCTCTGTCATGGACTCTGTTGTTGTCTCCTTTGGTCAACACTTTGATAGATCCGTCGCCTCTGAAGACAATGTTTTAGTCGTTTTTCAAATTAAACATAAATTCAAATACTTTTCGTGTAAATTAAGAACTCTGTGGACAATAGGGATATCCCGGCCTTCAATCTTGAAGACAACGATATCTCCGACACGGATCGGGTCTTCGCGATAGTTGGTGAGGAAGAGTAGGTCTCCTCTATGGAAAGCCGGTTCCATACTTCCACTGAACAACAAAACAGAGGTAATGGAGTGACGAGTCATAAGTGGGAATACCTGAGCACAACCACAATCGGTGACTCGCTGTTTGTCAACACTTTGAGACCATTCCATATCATAAGAGCCGAAGAGACAATCATTGCTATGTTGAGGACTTGATATAACAACTGTCCAATCAATTTATAACTCAATTAGTAAACAATTGAAATATTTGAGAAAATAAACAATAAAAACGATGGCCTGAGAGGCACCGGACCTGTCTTTTGGACATTTTCGCCAATTCCTCCAAACCCATGGCTTTGAGTAACATTTTGTCTCAATTTATGTGAAAACAAACGACTAATAGACTCGAGGTTTAGACCAAAATAACAACGATTTGAGGAAAAGGGAGTCCTTTGGCCTCAAATAACAAAATCAATACTCAATAGAGAAGTCAATCAAATGGTTGTGTAATGACTTCAATGGGACTCAGCTTTGAATTGAAATTAGAGCCAATGCAAGAGTGACACGACTTTCCACATAACAGGTGCTATACTCGGAGCGTACCCTCAATACCGGCCACAAAACAGTTTTGTGTTACTCCTGCACATCCACTGACACAGTGGCGGAACCATAAACCGGTAGTCAAACACTCAAAAACTTATTTAATATTTCATTTTTCCACTCAAAATATTTGTATAAATTTATTTCAAAAGTGTTTTATATAAAACACTAAATCTATTAATGATTTGTTAGTTATTTAAATAAATAAAAAAATTATTTTTATTTTAATACATTTTTAAACAAAAATTAATTAATTTTATGGCATTTCCTGTAATTAATTCATTTCATTCATAAACAACGTTTGAATTATGGTTTGGATGTAAACAAGAGTTAAAATTTGAATTTTATGATGTCTTCATCGGAGGTTAAACCCGAAAAAGATGTCTATTTCCAGAGAAAAGTAATGCTGGACACCACTGAAGAAGTGTTGACAATTGACCAGAAGCTGGAGTGCGATGTCGGGTGTGTTGTATGGGATGCGGCTCTTGTTTTGGCCAAATATCTTGAGTTTAAAAGCCATGAATTGGGACTGAGTTCGGCAAAAGTGGTCGAATTGGGTGCCGGCACCGGATTTTGTGGTCTTATGGCCGCAGCCCTCGGCGCCGATGTTATTATCACTGATCTGTCCTATTGTTTGGATATTATGGACAGAAATGTTAAAAATAACAAACATTTAATCGGCGACAGAATTGTTGTCAAAGAATTTGATTGGAATCAAACTGATCCACAAAATCAAGACTTCTTTGGCTTCAGTTTAGATAAAATCGATTACATAATAGTCTCCGATTGTATTTACTATAAAAAGGTATTATTGTTATCTCTGAACCTATTTTTATGACATATTTCCAAATCCTATGACAGAGTGTTAAACAACTCTTCGAAACAATTGTTTGGTTGTCATCGAAAGGAGCGACGGTTTTGCTCTCATATGAGGAAAGGGATGACAAACAGATACTTATCGACCAATTTTTCAAAGTATACTTCAATTAATGAGTTAAATACCATATAATTATCTTTTATTTGTCTTCAGTTAACGGAAGATAAGTTCAAAAAACTTGAAATCAAATCAAATGATTTGCATCCGGAATATCGTTCACCAGATTTACATTTATATCAATTCAAACAAATTATCGATAAATAAATTCGTTTATTGTTTCAAATCATTACATAAATTGTCATTTATTTTGAGAGAGAGAGAGAGAGAGAGAGAGAGAGAGAGAGAGAGAGAGAGAGAGAGAGAAGGCGAGAGAGAAAAGAGAGGAGAGAGAGGAGCTATTTAGCGAAACTTTTGTATTGCGAACACTGTAGGCACCGGACAATTCTGGAACAATTAGAAAAAGGCGTTATAAATGAAATTCCAAGCTTATTTATTTTAACAAGATAGTTATTAAGTTGTATCACTATACTTGAGTATATTTGATTCGCCCACAATCAATCATTTGCAGGATTATTGCGAAATAGTGATTATTGAATGAAAGTTGAAGCGCAGACTCATTCCGATGAAAAGCTCTTTTCGTTTGATAATCAGTTCATTCAGTCCTCAGACAAGAATTGTGATCAGATTCGAGGAAAGCATTGCTTTCACATAATTATGAACTATTGTGATAACTATAGTATCGGTGACTTTATCGGCCAAATCAATACCGAAGGCTATGAAGATGTCGACGCTCTGTACAGATATTTCTGTCCCATTCTATTGATAGGTCTGTCCTATACTTGCATTAGGAATACATCTAATGAAATGTTGTATCGAAAGGTTGTTTGATTGGTTTAATACTGAATTCAATTTTGCTGATCATCGGTAACCTTCGATGTCGTAAAAAATCTCCAGTTTTCCGCCTCTCACTGAATTTGGCCACAACTGATGCCATCAACAGTTTGATAGTCGGGGTCGGACTCTTCATCAACTCATACTTACCCAAAGTTTTTGGAGTCGTTATATCCAACACTTGCTCTTTACTAGTGTTGGAGATATTCCGGTTGTCATCTCTGGTGGCCTCAGCTCTTCATCTCTTAGCTCTGGCTCTTGTCTACTACAAGGGAACAGTCAATCCTTTACATTATCGGTATGTTATTCCTAATGAATTGCTGATCAAATTAATGCTTTTACCTTAAATCAAATTTCTTTGAAAGAATATTTTTCTAGTAATTTATTATTTACTTTGCAAGAGCTTAGAAATATCAAGAATATTGAAAATTGTCAATAAATACAAACATTTATTATTGAACTTTGAGTTCTGTTTTAAACGAAAACAGTTTTAAATAAATTATAAGCAATTCATTCATTGAGTCAATAATTGTCTAAATATTTATCCGTTTTTTGTTTAGATTTTCAATTTTCTATTCCACACATTTGACGCGAACTATTCATTTGGTGTCTGTTTTGTGCTGGTTCATTCCCATCTTCATTTTCACTGTATATTTCTCAAGTATAAGCTGCCAGGGTAAGTTAATCATTTTTGCTTATGCCCCTGTTCAAATTTCAACTACAAATTTGAAACTGGAGAATCCAAATAAGTGTGAACAAGTTAATTATCTTATGAATGAATATTTTCAGTCTTTTCTTCTATTTTGAAAAATAAGCAGGTTAATTCAATTTATATTCAATTAGTTCTAATTCCAAGTGAATAAGTGTGACGTCAAGACTCTATTTTCCAGATCTGATCAATATTTCCATTACATGTGTTTTGCAGAGATTGGCTTTAATTTAATTTAATAGTCATGAATAGAATCGATTGCAAGATCACTACAAACACTAAGTTCAGAGAAACCAATGTTTACACTGATTTCCAAAGACAGATCCTTTTATGCATTTCAGCGAAATAAGTGCCAATTCCTAGAAAATTGATTCAATTTTAAAGAATTCTTTGATAACCTTTAAAAGAAATCTAAATATATTTTGGATTAACTTATTTCTTATGAATTATTCATCTCTTGTATACCATAATGACTTTGTTTTGCAAACATTAGGTAACAGAATATCTCTTAAAGAATTTAGAGTAGGTTTTAATATTTCCGGAATTCCTTTTATCAAGAAAGAAATTTATTTCTAAAACATTTACTCAAACAACTTGCAACTATCATAGGTAACCACTTTTTTACTCCTTACATTTAGGAAAGTATCAAGGGAAATAAGAATATTTCATTCTTGAAGTATTACTTTGAAATTTAAGTAACTCTAAATATGATTTATATTTTTTTATTTCTATTGGTAATTTTAAAGCATCTATCATTAATATTAGCTAGATTCTCTCAGGATTCTAATGGATGAGTATTAAATTCCAAAACATTGACATTAAGTTCATTCATTGAATTCTATAACAAATTGTTGAATCCCAATGTTTCCATTAATATTTCATACATAACTAGGTATTTCAAGCGATTTTCAGTAAACAGGCTAAACAGCTTATACCTGAGAGTAAATCCTTGTCCTAGTCAAACCAGAAAAATAAGTTTGCCACTCAACTTCAGCACGTGTAGCAGATTTGACAAGAGCAAACGTCACTTTTCAATCATTGAGTTTTTCTTCCAAAATTAACAAGTTACATTATCATTATCAATGTACATTTACTCATTTAAATCTACTTATAGTCTGTTGAAAACATTAATATTGAAAAAAAGTCATTAAACTGATATAAATATCAGTAAATATTTATTCAGAGTTATTACATTACATTTGAATGATTTCACTCTTAGTTATTTTAATAACACATTTCCCAGAAGTCTATCGAAAGTTTCGATTCCAAAGTAACTATTTATGAGAATATTTAACATTTATTTTAAGGATAATATTTGTTTTAATTATATTCAAGTATCTAATTAGAGAAATTTAATTAAAACGCGTCAATCTCTGGGGTGTCTGTAGATGTTCTTGCTAAAAATAAAAGTGGCTATCAGCTAAATGCAAAATTCATGTAATTGCTAGATAACAATCATGAGCAATTTATTTTTTGATTGAATCAAATGTTTTCCAAGTGTAGGTGGTTAGGAGTTTTCACTACTTGATAAATTCATTTTGATCATGGGAACTTTTGTTCCCATTAGATTGGAATTAATAAAATATTTGCCCATTTCCTGGAATATAATTTTTTCAGTGAATTATTGAAATTTTTATTGAATTTGGGGACTCTATATGTCTAACGGAATGTCAAATATTTATAAACCTATTGATTGAATATTTATTTCAATTTTATAGGCTTTCAGTCCACGAAATGTGACATAATTTTTATGCTGTCGTTGAGGTTCAGGATGACTATAACCGTCATGTTTTTGATCCCTCTTTTGGTGATGTCTTTCCTCTATGCGAGAATATTCTCAATTATCTGGTGTAGAGAACAGTACACTAACAACAATAGGCGGCCCACTATTGTCCTCTCAATGATCAATGAGAAAGAGTTTCGTAACTCAATTCAAGTGGACTTTTTGGAAGCCAAGGCTACTCCAAGTAGTCGGAGAAGTTCCAACACTCAGATCCCTTCCTATCCACGAAAGGCAGTCGTCACTACTCTTACTATTTTAGGTAAATATTATTTTATTTTCGCAGCGATTTCTACAAAAAAATTCACTGAAGAATAAAATATTCTTAAATTGAAATTCAGGCAAAAATGAAATTTAAATATTATCCCAGAAATAAAACCAACGCTATTATCGCGGAATAATAGTATCACTACTTTGCAGATCAGTTAACCGGAATAATTTAATAAGAAATTTGATATTTTTATCACTTTTCAAGGAACTAATGTCGCAAAAGATGCGAAATCTGATACTCAGGATAAACTAATGGAAAAAAAATAATTCCCATTCTACTAACTTATCGAGGCATAAAATTATATTTTTCTTGTTTCTTTTCAAAATCCTAGATTATATTTCGAACCTACTTTCAATATTTAACTGGTTATATAACTTTCAAAGCTCTTCAAAGCACTCAATTTAATTGTTTTTCGCAAAATTTTCGATAACCTCTCAAAATGATTAACTCATTAGAAGAGATTAATTGTCTTTTAATGAAAGGTTTGATTTTGTTTCTTAAGGAACATATGTTATCTGTTGGATACCAGCCGTTCTCTACTTTGCGCTCACATGTATGGATGGCTGTCCTTATCCTCTGTTGAAAATTCGGCAAAATGTTCGAGTTATCATTGGATTCATAACAAACGCATTCATAATTATTAAGGCAATCGTTGATCCGTTCATATATTCGTTTCGCATGAAAGAGATTAATAGTGTATTCAATAGACAGACAAACAGTCGACCGGTGCTAACGAGTAGATCCTCACCCAATACAGACTTAATTCCAAGAGATCACCGAATTCTTGGTGTTCATCAAATTTGAGTTTGTATTTGATGTCAGCCCTTATCTAATAAACTCATTCATTCATTAATTAAATTTAAATCAATTTTTGTATAAGTGTTTGATATGTTATCTCATGTGATGTTTATAAATAAAATGTTAGCTCTATATTGAATGGGATTTTTACTTGAATTTTATTCTAGTAAACAAAGTAATCCACTTTTGAATCCCAAAAGAATTTTGTAAAATATTTATTATATAAAAGAACTTAATTCTTAATATTTATTTCGATCTCAAAAGAAGTTTGTTTTATATATATTTTCCATTTAATAGATTAAGAATTTGTATATAAATATTAGTCCAACTAATTAGTGAAAAGAATATTCATTAAAATCATTGAAATTTCAAAAATGAGTTATTTTTGTCTTCGAAAAAAATATAAGACTTAACGAGATTTTCAACAAAATCGTTGAGCAACGAGTAAATCAAATTCTTGGAAATTTTGTGCTTTCTTCTATTTTACATCTACTCAAATATCTTCATCTACCCGTTCATCGAGAAAAATCTCTTCTCTATCGTTCTGAAATTTGGCCATAATATATTTGGAAAAGGGATTCCTGGATAAAAGTAATAATTATTTGAAAATACTTAATAAGATCTACAGTTGTATTACATTTTCTTTTTGCGATATATAAAAAATGCAATCAAAAGGACATTAACTGCAACTGAAATGACAATAATCGCAATCCAGTGATGGTTTGTCTCACTTTCGGATGTCTTCAATACTGTTCTGTTCAGTAGTGCGTGTACTTCATCCAGTCTTTTGCTGAAATTTGTTATGTGCTCATCGCTAATAAAATGGCTATTTATAGGGTTGGCGTCAGATAAGGGTTGCATTGTCTGATCAGCAGGCTCATTTTGCTATTTCGGAAAAGATTTTGCATGATAAAATCATATAATCTTTGAAAAACACTTACAGGTTCAACACAAAGGCCAGGTCTAGACTTTGAGCAAAAGCAACGGTAATGCTGAAGGACAGGTATACAGAGTTGATATACAGTGCAATTGGCGTTTAGGCATCGGTCCGTTCCGTTCGGTTGTCGCGAAGAATCCAATACTTTGACGCCTTCGACGTCAGTATAGGAGTTGACTAAACTTATTTTCTGGGATCCATTGACTCCACTCTTTTGTGTCATCAGAATTGAATTTTTGTCATAATTAGACCAAAATATATAATCTCCGAACACATCCATAGAGAAGGAACCCTCAAAAATACTGCGGGCGTTCAGAATTATTGTTTGATTAAGACCAAGGTAGTCAACTGAATATAGGCCATATAAAGTTGTGTCGATCCAGTAAATGGTTTTAGATTGGATGTCAATTGTCAAAGTGTTTGGTACTTTTGTAGTTTGAGTGGAGGACAATATTTTGATATCACTTCCATCCTGGTTGGCGCGGAATATACGGCCCACGTGTTGGTTACTCACCGGAGTGTACTTCCATTGGGACCAAAAGAGCAGTCCCTCGACCGGATCCACTGCGAGATCACCCTGGACTTCATCATGACTTACAACATCCACGTTGTATAAGAAGGTCCCCAAAGAGAACACTTCAATACCTTTGGGAACACTTAAGTAAACCAATTTGTGGATCCAATCAAAGGCCAGTCTCTTTGCGTTATAAGTTTTTGCGACAATCTTTTTCACATAAGTAATGTTCAAACCATTGGATTGGGTCTTGTCTATGGGGGCCGCGTATAGCGAGAAGCCTTCAAAAACACTACTTTCCAACCAAAGCATATAATTATCCCTAAAATTGAAGTCTAATTCTGTGATCCAATCGTTATTTGACTTCAATTCAATCGAATCGATATAATTAGTGTTCAAATCGTATAGATTTTGCTTAACATAAATGCCTTCTTTGTATATCACATACAAAAGTTTGGTTTCATTGTCTAACACTGAGAACGGAGAAGAAGTCACCCTTCGGGTAGGAGTCATAGTTGTAGTGCTCGACGCTTGTGGTCTGAAACCTGTATGTACGCACAGTTGCGATGTGCTGTTCCAGGTCTGTCCTCGTGGACAGAAACAAGTAAAGTTATTCTCACCCACTGAAGGAAGACAAATGTGGGGACAGTTGTGATTCAGACACTTATTGGTGGCGTTTGGCTGTCGGGAAGTGTCAACTATTCTGATGGCATCGATATCGACGCCCGACTGAAGCACTTTTTGTGACTCACTTTCAAGTGATTGAAGTTTAGTGATTCGACGGATAGTATCGTCGTCTGTATTCGTCCAATAGATATGGTCTTTGAAGAGATCCATTGATCCAAAGTCTTCGAACATAGTTGTTGAGGGGTTGACAGTAATCATATTGTGCCCCTCGTAGTCAATGGCAAACAGTTTGTTGACCATTGAGTTCATATCAATCCAATAGATCTTTTTCTCCTCCAAATCCAGTGTTAGAGAGTTTTTACGGACGTATTGTCTTTCAACAACAGTTCTGACGTCCTGTCCATCTTGTGATGACCTCTTAATCAAATATTTGTTGCTCTGACTGCTCCGATATCTATTATAAGTTGAATATCTATAAGAATAAGCGTTTTGTTCGTGATATTCACTCCAGAAGATTAAGGATTGGATGGGATCTACTCTTATATCCTTAGTCACACAACTAGTCTGTGGCACAAGAAGATAATGAACTTCTGGTGAACTAAGATTAGACACAAAAATTCCTTTTGTTGACTCACAGATAGGAAAATAAGCCAAATTATGGACCCAATCGATGGTCAGTGTCTTGAGCTGAGAATTTTCAGAGAGATTCACCATTGGATGCATACCATTGATACCCAGAGTGTTATTCGTGGTCTCATCGACAGGACTTCCAAAGAGTACGGTTTTTGATAAATAAGAATATACAGAGAAATCTGTTTTTAGCCAAAGAAGAAAATTACCGGAAATACTGTAATCAATGGTTGAGACATAACTGTCCAGTCTGTACATGAATTCACAGTCCGTGTAATGTATTGGTTGAGTGTCGGGTAGTTTCACGAGACGTATATCCCGTTTGCTGGTAGTGAACAGTAGTAATGGATCTCCGCTTTGGAAAAGTTGTGAGACAGCCGTTTGGTTCTGATTCGGTTCCGGGATTTTCGGCAAAGAATATACTATTTTTGTTTCATTACAACTCTCCAATTGAGGCGTCTCTGAACAGAGGCACCGGTAGTTACTATTATCTTTTGGAAGACATATATGACTGCAATTAGATGAGGAGCAGTAGTTTTTAGACTTCTTCTGATTGGATTCACTCATTATTTTAACGAAATCGATATCAGACTCAGATGTGATCACTGTCTCCACCGGAGATTCCTCAGTGTTTTTCACCAATATATTGATTCTTTGAATGGCATTATTCTTAGGCGATGACCAATAGACATATCCGTCCAATACATCCATTGCTGAACAATCATTGAAGAGATCTTTCGACTGTTTCAGAGTTTTACGATTATTGCCAAAGAAGTCAATAGAAGACAAAGAATGTAATTCATTGTCAATCCATAGAATAGAATCAGTTGTGAAATCAATTGCAATACAAACGGGAATTCTTATGTCTTTGGAGACCAAAACCCTTTGATCAGATCCGTCTCCATTACTTTTTCGCATAACAGCGATGCCATCGATTGAGTTATATTCCGTCCAAATGACAAATGCTTCCAAAGGATTGACAGCAATATTGCCATAACTGTACCGCCAATCAGTTCGGGTCTCTTTGATGGTCAGCACATATGACACTTCAGGATTCTCGATGTCGACCACCGTTAAGGTACTGCTATTGAAAAAGTAGACATAATTGTGGACCCAATCGACAGCCAGTTTTGTCACTGAATTTCTCAATGAAATTACAGATCGCTTTTTAATTTGAAGTTTGGTCCTGTTAGCGCTGTCCTCCTTAACTTTGAACTCAGCCATCCATATTGGGTAAGGGTATTCATTGCTGGACCAGACTATATACTTGTCATCCAAATCGTAATCAAAGCTTCTTATTCTATAAGACGTCGGATAGAGTTTTGAAGAATTCTCGACCGTATGAGTCGTTTCGTTGAAGTTGTCCTCAATTTGGTCATAATTTATGCCAATGTCCTCGTTATTGAAGACAATCACTGGTGTTGTAAAGGATTCGGATAACTCTTTGAGCAAAACTAAATAAATCCAAATCAGTTGAAATGTTTTCATCGTTTTCTTGGAATGTGTTCTCAATTTCTAAACCATTTGCGGAAACTTATGAAAGACTTTTTGATACTTTTATTTCTTATTAAACAACCGACAGATTTATTGAATGTTTTTTGAAAACACTTCTCTTTTTAAATGATTTGAATTATCAAATCGTTTGTATATTTTTTCTAATCAATCAAATGATAGAAATATTTTCCCATCATATGAGCGAAATATAAACACAATTATACGAATCTATTTAACCATAGATTTAATGTCCAATACATGTGTTTTAAAGTGAAAGTCTTAATAATTAGTAAATGTTTTACTCCAGGATATAGTCTTATGGCAGAGGAAGTGGTCTTATAATTGAGATATCCTTTGATTCAAACAAAACTTTTGTTTTAATGAGTGTTTTGTTAGACGTCAGTCAATACCAGGGAATGACATCAGAAGCCGTCCGATAAGACCTCTTGTTTATGGACTACATCCGTGTTTGTGGCGGTCGTTTGACCGAGTTTATTCTTAATAACAAGATTATTTTTCAAGGTTTATCTCGCATTTCCATGAAATAGGGATACCATTTATTCTGATGAATCGCTATTTTCTTATAAATCAAATTTGAAATAATGAATAATTCATTATTAAAACGAATTCAAGTGAATTGGTTATCACAATATTCTTGATCATAATTCTCCGATTTGTGTAATACAAACATTTATTATATTTTATCAAAAATTATGTTAATTATTGAATGGAATTATTGTTCAAAACTTTTGCGAATTCAGTTCTCGACTAATATGTTGTTAATCGATAAGAAATTATAGATTAAAACTCGAGATTATTCACAAAAGAAATACTTTTCTATAATTAGTTTTAAGGCTAATCAGTGCTGTTATATGATTAGCATAACATTGAAATTGAATCAACCGTTTCATCGATTAACGTCTTTCAAAGAGCTCGGGTATATCGACAACACGATAGTTGAGATTCAATTCTAGTTTTCTCCACTAAATTCAATAATCTATTTAATGATATATCGCATAAAATCTATAAATATCCAAATAATTCGATGACAAGTAATGGCGAATAAAAGTGGAACAGAAATACATTTATTATATTTGCTTGGTAATCAAAATTAAGCCAACTTGTAAATTAGTTAAACAATTGGAAACATTAATTACTATTATTCCAATAAAATTTCCATGCCATTATTTAGTCCAAGCAAATCAATTACCTTTTGTGACTTTATTTAATTGAAATAATTAACTAGGTCCAAATTAATATCAAGTAAATTACAACAATAGTATTATTAGAGATCCTGTTCATCGACATTCTCATGAAGAATTTGTTCTTGCTTAACTAAACAAATATTTGAATAGACTATACATGTATAGGTGTTTCCTATTCAAATAGCATAGATATCCTAGATCAAACTTAATGAATATATAAATTGAGATACAATTTGCAAAAAAAGGTTTATTGAAATTTAATGAATTGACTAATATTTCGATCCATTTGTAAATCATTTAAGAAAAACAATATTTTGAAATACAATTTACACCAATTTATGCTAATTTTAGCCCAAATTCTAATGGATTCTCGAAAATTGACTCAAATTTTACTATTCATTAGTTTTCTGAATAAAACACAAAAAAATAAATTCAATCGATTTTTAAGTAAAAATAAGTTTATTTTTAAATTAATGACAAAAAAGCCTAAAATTGGTTAAAAAATTGTTTAAAACTTTTTCCAATATTTGTTTTCTCGGTATTGAAAAATCGTTGACCAAATTGACCGAATCCTTTGGCCGTTCCTTTGCTTGGCTTTGGTTTTCTCACTTTTTTGTTTGATTTTGAAAAACTGTCCAAACTTTTTACGAAATCTAAACCAAAGTTTTCACCAAAAGCCGGACCCAATTCACTGAAAGCACTGGAAAACTGTGGACCGAACTGTTTGTCGAAATTTTTCGAACCCTTTCCAGACTTGCGGCTGAAGACCATTACTGTGGGCCGTCTTCTTGACTCCATTGGCATTAAGTCAATCAACGGCCTGTTCTCCATTGGCATTAACATTGAGTAGTGTTTTTTGGAGGCACTCCTTCCAAAATGATCCGGGTATGAGTTAAACTTCACTGGAATAGGTCTTTGTGGATGTGATTTGGTCACACCTTTGACCACACTTGGCTTCCTGAACAACTGAACAGGGTGGGGCATAGGCCTTGGCAATGGCCTATCCTTTCGGCTTTATAACGAGAGAGGAAATTTTGACCAAGATTATTAATTTTATCAGTTTTTCACATAGTTATAGATAACTTTTTTGCGAATACTTACGAATAAATTTGATTTGGATTTAAGTTCACATAATTTGGATGCAAAACAAAGCATTCAATGATTGAATTTAGTGTTAAGGTTAGTAATGAGAGGAATAACGAGGAATTCATTTCTATTACTTGAGATCTACTTCTGAAAAGTCGGACACTTTTTTCGGGTCTTATATATGGAAAATGTGTTCAAATTTTGACATAATTTTTAAGAAAACATTAAACGCGTCAATGGATTGAACGCATCGATAGGTTTCCAACTATTTTTGGTTTCATTTTTAAGACGATTCCGTTTAACGCTTGGATTGAAAAAATTTCATCAAAATATTTAAACAATTTGGTTAAATATGGAATTTTATTTGATATGTCACCTTGTTACTTTGAAAGGAGTAGTTAAATGATAATTAGATATCTTAGTAATGAAAGAAATAATTTAAAATCATTTTAACTGATGATAATTAATTTTCTGATGATAAAAATTGAGTTTAACATAGTCATTTTAAATTAATTATTTAGAATTAGAAATATTTTTTAAAAATGTTTATTTATGTCATCTTTTAATGTAAACATTCAGTGATTTGGTCCTTTCAACTATTCATAAGTAAACAACCTGGATAAAGCAAATACCATATACAAGGATAGTATTTTAAATGATTAAAACTTTAAAAGAATAAAAAGTGACGAATGAATAAAAAGTGACGAACGGGTTAAACGGAAGTCGTATATAAGAGATGGACTTCAATCAAATGTTAGAATCAATTCAAACGAGAAGTTATCAAAAGGAGAGAAGTTAGAGATGACCTCATTGTGACCTCACTGTGACTCTCATTCAACAATCGATCGGACACTGCTTTAGATCATCAAAAATCT
>JAQGBD010001456.1:0-15915 GCA_034698165.1 Punctoribates punctum | reverse complement strand
ATGCTGTGTTTGGGACGTTACTGCTGCTGTAACGGCCCCAACACAGCATAGATCAATATTATGGTCATCCATTCGTTATCCGAGTTCTACTTTGAAATCACTTTTTACTACTCTTCCGGTCAGTAAAACAACGAAAACACAAAACGTTTTAATAACGAAATTAAACTAAAATCAGCTGAAAATATGAGTAAAGAACTGATCGACAGTTGACTGGACTCTGAATTCAATTAAAAAACGTTTTCAAAAAATTAGGTAAACAATTGGTGTTTGGGGTAAACACGTGTTTACATTAAACGGAGTAAACTGTAGTCATTCACAACAAAGGAGTACTTCTACACTGTATTACGTTTGCGAAGACTAACCCAAAGACAGTGCGGTTCAGCCCATAGACTGCTATAGAGTCCTATGAATGCTATGAATAATGCACTCGACGTCAGGAATAATAATAATAATAATTTTATACTTCAATGAATGAAATACTTTTCGCAACCGATCGGCGCTCAAAACACTAAATATTGCGAAATTACAAACACTACTCGAAAGACACTATTCCTGGCATTAATTGTGATTAGTTATCAAAGAGGAACTAGGTGAACTACCAAGAAAGATTCAAAATTAAAAGGGAAAATGTTTTGCGCAAAGCTATAAACAGAGCACAGGCTATGCACTGGAAAATGGCTGACATAGACTCTGTCAGTGAAGGAAATTTTCCCAACACTCAAATTGATAGAAACACTTTTTTAATAAACATAAATGACCATCACCATTTATCCAGTTAATTCACTTACCCTTAGTTTAAAAATGTATTAAAAAGGTTTTGACAGATTTGGCAAAAAATCCGGAATTATTTGGTTTTGATTGTAATATGAGTTTTGAAAATAACACTCAAATAGCAGTAATGAAAAATGTGTTCACTTTTTTCTATGGGATTTCCAATGTATAGCAGCGGTTACTTCACATTCGGAGGGATACCAACCAATGACCTCAACAGCCATAACACCAGCCGTACAGTCACACAGTCTCGGAATAGCGCCCCTTTCAGGCCTTCCCATTGGCTTTTCACAACACAATGAAATCATCGCTACCACCACCTGATTGGTCCTTTGAACAGCTGCTCTGATTGGCCCAAAACTGAGCTGACACATTTCTGCAACAGAGCTCTTAGTTTTAGTTAACCTGTTTGTGTGTGCATTGGATCCCATCTTATTCTATGAGAAAATACTATTGTATTCTCCAATATGTGACAAAACATTACATTTTACTCTATTTTCTTCACAAAATGCCTTCAAAGATGACTGAAAATCGTTTTGACTTATCTCTGAATTGAGAAAAATCTGACATCATTTCAGACAAATCGCTGAAAACAGGATATAATTTGGATAAAAAAGTGTTTACTCCACTTAAAAGTTAGAAAAGATATAAAACGAAAGAATCTAATCAAAAGAAAAAGATAAAAGGTGGAAAAATAAGCCGTACCCCTGGCGGGACTCGAACCCGCAATCCCCGGTTTAGGAGACCGATGCCTTATCCATTAGGCCACAGGGGCTCAATGCTAGCGCTGGCGTTATAAGGGTTTATAAGCGCACAGACCCTGTCGTCAGAGTCTCGTGACATTCATTGCCATCGACTGAACAAACAAATTAACTTCAAATTGTAGTCAAAAGCATTTCATTTGATTTAAACTTAATTTTTGCGAACAATAACTCAAACCAATTGTATATTGAAGTGAATTAATCATAGATTTGAAAGTTGTGAACCTCTAAATGTGACTGAGTTGGGCTCAGTTGGAATTATTCCGAGAGAAGAAGTAAGTATGGTCAATGTTTTTTTCTATGAGAGCGCCTGTGTTCGTGAGTGAGAGCGCGTATATATATGAGAATCTATGAGTTGTGCGTATATATAGTGGTTTGCGATACGTCAGACTGGGTTTGAAAGCGTGTATACGATATATGAAAGTCTTATAGAGTGTTATATATAATATATAGCTATATATGTGTTGAATAGAAATATGTCGGACTCAGAACAACAACACAAACAACAAAATGCCCGCCACTACTGATTCTGGGAATAGTTCAAAATTGGTGGCCAACCAATTGCCGTCATCGACAGCCAACACCCCAACTAACAACTCTTCGACGACATCACAACAGCAACAGTTGACAACTCAGACCGAGAAGCCGTTGCATTACCAGTATTTGAAGGAATTCCGTTGTGAACAGTGTCCGCTCTTTCTTCAGCATAAGTGCACTCAACACAAGCCGTTCACATGTTTTTATTGGCATTTCTGTAACCAACGGCGTCGACGACCCATCAGGAAAAGGGACGGAACCTTCAACTATAGTCCTGATGTCTATTGTACCAAATATGACGAAACCACTGGTGTCTGTCCCGATGGGGACGACTGTCCGTATTTGCATCGCACTGCCGGAGACACTGAACGACGATATCATCTCCGATACTATAAGACTGGAATCTGTGTCTATGACACCGACACCCGAGGCTATTGTGTGAAGAATGGCCCCCACTGTGCGTTCGCTCACGGGTTGCATGACCTCAGAAACCCTGTATATGACATCAGAGAACTCCAGGCGATGGAGACGGGTGGACAGACCCAACACATAGACCTGGAAGGGAACGGCAACAACGGTCAGAACAATAATAATTGTATACCCAATTCGTTAGACAAAGAGAGGAATGCCTTAAACGAAGACCCGCGATGGCAGGACACAGCCTACGTCTTGGCCAACTACAAGACAGAGCTTTGCAAAAGGCCTCCCCGTCTCTGCAGACAAGGATATGCCTGTCCTCAGTTCCATAACAACAAAGACAGGAGACGTTCGCCTAAGAAATACAAATATCGTTCGACGCCCTGTCCTAACGTCAAACAGGGCGACGAATGGGGCGATCCGTCCAATTGCGAGAACAGCGACGGCTGTCCCTATTGTCATACGAGAACAGAACAACAGTTTCATCCGGAGATCTATAAGTCGACCAAATGTAATGACATACAGCAGACGGGGTACTGTCCTCGCGGACCATTCTGTGCGTTCGCACACATAGAGACCAGTGAAGAGATATCTGCGGCCAGAGAGCTCTCTATGGAGGGGACGACAGATCTGTCGGCTCTGGTATCTAATGTATTGCCGCCTAACAACTGCAACACTAGTCCGGTGCCCATCAGTAGAACAAATTCAATGTCAAACAGCCAGACGTCAAACGCAATATCAGCGCACAACCGCTCTAACCAGCAATCAGTTGCCTCTTCTCTGCCCGACCACTACCCGAGCGGGGGCTTTGACTTGTCTGCCCCCCAACCCCCGCCACAACTGCAACACAGAGACATACCCACCCCCAGCGGCTTAGGACCGATAGCTCGCCCCAGAAGTTACTCGACTTCTACGGCAAACTCATCGGACAATTATCTGATGTCATATCTGTCTGAGAAGACAAACGGACCCTCAATGAAGACCAACACCTGTTCTCTGTTCTCCGGGACGTCGTCCCCACTGTTCGCTAACCTAAGAGATTCTGCTTTTGGTTTGCAGTCATCGGGTGCTGAGAACTCTAACTCCTATTTCAATCCAATCGATGCGGTTCTGAACCAGACTTTAGATGATCTCAATTTGGATGACATCGACACACACTTAGGGCCCCACCCGAGGGATCGGGAAAATAGCGTATCGAACAATAATAGTGATAATCACGACAACAATACTATCAATAATGCGGTAAACAATTTCGGGATCCATAGGAATAGTAGTCTATTGGCGTCGACACAACCCGTCAATATTCCCGGTATTTATTCCTATTTTCTCTTTTCATTGGTTTGTGAACCCATTCAACAATTCCTCAGATTATATCAGTTTTTTGTGGTTAGTGACAGACTATTGTTATCTCATAGTTTTTTAACCACCGGTTGAGCTGTCGATCAATTGCTTACAACTGTTGTCTTCTCTATTGTTAACATTTGTCACAACATTTGGTGACAAAAAAGAGGTTTAGATCTGATATTTACTCTAATATTGATTCCAATATTTAGAGATTTTTGAGGAGAAAACCGATTTATTGTGATATCCAAAGAGTTTATTCACTTTTATCCTAAAATAGAGTTTTGTTTGAAATGTTTTGATAGGTCTAACAGTGTTGAAGGTTGAGCGCAGTCAAGGTTAAGGCTCTTATATAATGCGACCAATGATTGGAGTGAAGGCCATTCCTATCCATTCCCTTCATTATGCAATGCTTTCACACCTCTAATGGTTAAAGCCTTTGGTTTCTCAACCATTAGTACAAAGATTAAGTCTAAACATAAAACTGATTAGATTTAGATTTAATACATTTTAACCAAATTGTAAACCAATTGCTTTCACTGAACGGGTATTCACTTAATTTCAAACACAAATCACTGTTTGTTTACAAATATTGACTGCAATTCTGTGCCAAATAAGGGGCGCGTTTGGGCAACAATAATGCAAACCTGACGAGTAATCTCTCTTCGCCTCCTGTGGGCGCCTCTCCATTGACATCTTCGTTGGCCAGCGGTCCCGGTGGTCATAGCACCGGCTTCGGGATGTCCCCATTTCTACAGAGGAACAACTCTGTGGGCCAATCGTCTCTCTATGACTTCGCCTCTTCAGCCAATATGTCTCCGGGCGCTGGCAATGGCGGCTCAAATCAGTCGACAATAGTGGCCAGCATGATGGAAGTGCAACGCCTTCGCGAAGAGAACTCTTTGCACAAGGCAACACTCGCCAGCTATGAAGAAAAGTTAGCCCAAGCCATGAATGTGAGTCCCTTTCTTTCCCTTTCCTCCACAAACCTCTTCGGGTCAATCATAAAAGTTTTCTGTAATCGGTTTTATTTTTTCCCTTTAATTAAAATTAAATCTCTAATCCATTGCAAGTTTATTCTCATTTTGTTTATTAATTAATAATTAGTTTTAAGTGAAAGTGAAATAGGGTTCAGACAAAAGTTAATTCATTTATTATTTATCACAAAATCGGATAAAAGCTTTTTGGACTTAAAAGGGTTTCAAATCAATTATTAAATGAATTTTCTCCTCTTTTTTTGGATGTGTTTGGAAACAGCTGTGGAAACGAGAGGTCGAAGAAGTGACTCTCAAAGAAAAGTTAGCCGAATCACAACGCGATGAGGTATGTCCTCTCCATTCATCACCTTTTCCGCCAATTTTGCAAAAATACTTCATTTTTAAGACGGAATCCAATCCTCTGTTTTATGTTTTTCTTGAAATCTATTTATGTTTAGGGAAAGGGCTTAGAGTCGGATGAAAGCAATTAACTGCAAACAGAGACTAAAATTTGATTTATAATTATTTATCTGTTTTGCAGGAAATGAGTGGTTTGTCGACAATTAAGTTGATATCCGCTCTATTGTTACAGTGCTAGCAATAAGTTCCCAAACAGAGACCCCTTCCCAAACAGAGACCCCTGTACAGATATGCTTTCCTTCTGTAGATATATGGAAAATAATGTCTAAAATGAAGTATTTTTGTCGAATTGTCTTCAAAATGATAATAATTTGTTGTTTTCGTTGTATTCCAGGCCCTGAATAGGTTGTCGTCGATTCAGAAAGAGTTAGAATTATTGAAGTGTTCAGAGAATGCATTCCAAACCAAAAGATTAGGGGATTTGAGTTCAATGACTGCCAACCAATTAATACAATTACAGAATCAGACCAGAAATGAACTCAAATGTATTGAAGAGGTATGCAATCTATACACTAATTTCTCGCTTTAATCACAACAAACAATTAAGTTGTCTATAAATGAACTTGTCAAAAGTTGATAGATTCACTAAATTTCCATAGAATTTGTTCGAAAAACAGAGAAAATTTCAAAATTCTAATCATAAGTTTGGTTAGTCTTCAGATCAGAATTGAATTATTTTTTAGTCTTTTATTTGAATGAAAAAAAAGTTTTTCCGAAATATATTTTCTGAATAACAAACAAAAAGCGATTAATTGTATATCAGTTTTGTTTTTATGATTTTCTTATGATTTTTCTCTATTTTTCCCCTTTTATTGTAGGCTTTGTTAAGACATCCAAACACTGCATGACTTATAGGAAGAGTATTCTAAAAGACTTTTTTTATATAAATTAAATCATATTTAATATTAATTATCGAAAAACAAATTATTTCCGAGAAATTACCGAAAAACCAATCGTTCATTACGTGAACTAAAACCGAAGATTTGGTTTCAAAACAATAGACAAAAGAGAGACAAAAAACAGATTTTTAAATATTTATATATATTTTGGATAAACAAAGTTTGAAACAAAAGTATTTTCTCAAATATAACGAATCAATCGAATGATATATTGGAAGAAACGATTATTTTTCGGCACAATATATAAGATTAAATCATAAACACCTTCAGACTGACTGACAGACTGTCTATAACTTCAAATTAATTATAAATTAAGAGAAATTTTATCAAAAAGTAGTCATAACTTTGAAAAATCATCAGAAAAGATGATTTGAAACTATTTTTAGTATAAAATATCAATCGATTGACAAACGATGAAAAGACACTGAATTTCAAATTAAATAATTATAATATCGACCGAAAAGTTCATTAAATTCTGTGAATAAATCACTTTTTGAATAATTCATTGAAAACACCAAAACCAAGAGTGAAATACTAATTAGAAAACCAAATGAAATATTTTTTGGCTTAAAAATTAGAATTTGATTCAAATATATAAATGTTTAGCAAAATTAAAGTGTATTACGAATAGATTGTAAAACATAACTATATATAAGTCTATAAATAATTATATTTAATAATTCATTAATAATGTATCGAAAAGTAAAACAAAACAATCAATCAATAGATCTGACGATTGATTAGATTTCTCGGGCTTTAAGTTATTCTAATTTAAATCTAATGTCTATTTAAAAGATTATTTTTAATCACATTTGAAGACAAAGTTTTGACGACTTATATAAACAAAAAAGTGTCTCAAATATAATATAAATTATTTTTTCATTTCGACTATTATTTCAGTTATTTTTTGTTTACTTTAATTGATTTTTTCAACGACTGATTCATTATTTCCATCTCTTAATTGAAATTCAAATAAATTCTAAACACAATTAGTATATAAATGAGACGGAAATAAACCATTTTTTCAATTTATGTATAAAAATGTTTTGTCAATCAATCCATTTGTGAAGTAATAGTTATGTAAAGAAAGTAATAATACTTTTAATACTGTCTTTAATTAGGAATTCAATTGTTTTTAGGCCTTTATTTCTCTTTTAATTATTTGTTTTCAATTAATTTCTGATTATATTTCTTTTTTTCCAATCAATTAATTAATTTAAAACTCATTTATTAGTGTTTAGTAATTAAACAACAGTTTGACTTATTTTTCATACATTTTTTACAATTGATTTCCAATTAAATTCTGTTTTTGTTCTGATTTGAAGCACTGATTAACTGTTTTCCTGTGCTATTCAGTTGTGCCGACACTTGTTTTCATACGAACTCCAAGAATATTCTCAATAAAGAGTTATTTACAGAAATTTATCGAAAGATTTTTATCCAAACAAATCTAAAATTCATAACTATTTGTATATTACTATTGAATATATTTATAATAATCTATTAATTATATTATATTTGAATTGAAATTCAATTTGAATTTTAGACTCTTTCTAGAAATTAATGAATGAATGATAAAAATTGTTTAATCATTTGATTTACTTCTTATGGCAAAACAATTCCATTCTTAATATGTCTTTAAAACTGTTTTTATTTGAAACAAAAACTAAACTTAAGACAAAAATAATTATCAATTTATAAACATATGAATTAAAAGTTGTTTGAAGCGATAGAGAGGAAAGACCTAAACTGATGGACAGTCAACCCATTTGAATGGTTTTCATTGAATGAAAACAAATGTATAGGAATTTTAAATTTAAAAATAGAGACATTTCTTCCAATTAATAGGATTTTCAACTGAATTGTCAAACGTTTAAAGTGAAAAATAAAGTGTTTTTCTAATTATTATTTTTATTATTATTATTATAAGCTATGAAAATATGACAAATAATGTATGAATAATATTCAAATTGATTAGGACTAGGATTTTACTAATGAATTGTTCGGTTAAGTTATTATTAATTATTATTATTATTATTCTATTAGTCTCTAGAGTTAAGAAATATTCTCTCATTTTTCTTCATCAATATATTTATCAAAAGATATTTCATCCGAAACAAAATATTTAACAGAAACAGCATTTTTTGAATTTTAAAAATTCAGTAAAAAGTTTTGTTTTCATTCATTCAAATGCTTTGAAACTATTAGGACTTGAGGTTTGAGAATAAGTAGACTAAAGAATATTCTTTGATATTCTCTGAGAATAACGAATAATACAAATATTTTTTCATTCAATTTCTATGTATTCTAATGACTATAGACTCTATAGAATAGAGTGAATTACTTTTAAAGTCAATTAATGATTAATAATACGAAATAAATTGCATTTAAATCGATGTGAGAACTTTTTAAGCAAGTTCATTTTCCTCTCTATTCTTTGGACAGATACCAAATTAAAGTGATTTCATTGATTCGTTCATTCATTAAATAATTTAAATGTTGTTTCAAATTAAGACTTTTTATGTAATTTTATATAATTTCTGTTTATTCTGTTCAATAATTATTGTTTTTAACGTTATTTTCATTATTATTATTAAATGTAAAACAAAACCAATATATCTGATGAGTGCTAACGAAAGTGAAATTTCATAGATGCGATTAATTTTCGATAATAGTCTCTAAAACACCTTGCAACATTTGAGTGATATTTGGATAACTGAATTGGAATTTATAAAAGTTTTAGAATCAGGGAATATGCGAAAAACGACACAAATTATCTAGATTAATGTTAGTTTCAAGCGAAACGATATTACCAAGTTTGATTTCAGGGAATTATCAGATATATTGGAATATATTGAATGAAATACCGGTTAAAAGAATATTTGAATTAAACTTTAATCGATTATTATTATAATTAATACAAAAACAATACAACTATTATTATAATTAGGAATTGATAACAATTATTATGTATTTTGAATTCATTACAAACAATATTATGATTTATGTGAAAATATTTGTGTTATTAGACCTGAAATACATGAAACCAATGATGAATCCTAAGAGCAAACTATTCTTAAATACTTAGAGCCCGTAATTTAGAAGCATTTTAAAATAATACCTAGTTACTTTAATCAATAAACTCATCAAAACAAACGGCACAATAAACCACATACAAATTGTTTGAATTGATTTTATGATTAACCATGTTAATTTCAATTGTCACTGTTCTTCGAATTTGCCATTTTTTACCCGAAATTTGCCCAAAAAATTCTGTTCTGTTCTATGATTTCGAGAGTTGTAATCAATTATCAAATTGTTTAAAACAAATTACAATAAGAAGTAAAATATTTTTTCAATCAATTCTTATATTGTATTACAAATGGATTTAAAGGTAAAATAGTTTTCAAATAATTAATAAAATTGTAATAAAATTTCTGTAAAATTTGTAATTTTATTCAAAAACTATTTAAATGTATTTCGAAATCATTCGGTTTAAAAATAATCTGTATTTCGATAAAAAAACATTTCATTTGAAAATACTTTTTGTGGTTAAAGGTCTTCAGTTTTAATCCGATTTCAATATCAATTGTATTTAATTATTATTATTATTACTATTATTATGAAAATTCTTTAGTCGTTTATAAAAATATTATATAATTGAAAAAATTAGTAATTATTTAATAAACAAATATGAAAAACATTTTTTTAGTACCATGTTTATTTGTTTTCAAATGCTAAAATTCCACATCTGGGTAGTCGGATAAAATGATTTTACATGGTTATTTTTATCGAGCTCAGACCCATTATAATTTGACCCTGTTTGCAGGTCCCTGGCCTTGGATATAGTCAGCTGTTATTCGCAAAGTTCTACCGATATTCGGGTGACTTATCTTCTCTTCTTGTGTTAGGTCTCTATTACCTGTGGTTATATACATGTGCTTAAAGTCCGGTCCACCGAAAGCAATAGACGTGGTCTGGTTGGCCGGCGTACGGATCGACCGCTCGATTTTGCCTATTGTTTGAAGTATTCATTTCATTGAGCTTAGAATAATTAAGTTTACCTGTCTTAGGATCCAGTTGTATGATACGACCCCCAAATATAATGGCGACCCATAGTTTACCACTTTTATCAATGGCCATACCGTCGGGCAGTTCCTCTTTTTTGAATTCATTATTATTATTGAAATCTAAAAGGATTTGTCGGTTCCCTAAAAAACGCGAATTTTATCAAATGATAGTTAAAAACATTGTTTTCTTACAAATATTTCCAGACTTCAGATCAAAGTTATAGACATATATCTGACGCTCTATAGTATCGGCGATATAAAAGTATCGATTACAGAGACTCCAGGCCATCCCATTAGGCAAAGACATAGTTGTGATTCGAGTCAGTTTACGTCCGTCCAATCTATAAAGTGCGCCCCCATTACGAATGGCTCCTTCATTGCTCTCAAAGATGTGATTCCTAAGTGTTCCGATCCAAAGCCGTCCCATATCGTCAACCTTTCCGTCGTTGAACTTTTGAGAGCCGACGTCAGTGATTACTCTTTCGGTTTTTGTATTCCAATCGAATTCCAATAAATGATTTCTTCGGCTAATAATTAAACCATTGGTTCTGTTGGCGATCGGAATCACAACAGATATATAGTCTTTCATATTGTGTTTGAGAGTCCGTCCATTGCTTGGATTCACGCGAATGACATCCCCGACAAATGTGTCCACTTGTAACAGAGTGTTAGTCAGGTCGTCCCAAAAGGGTCCTTCACCCAAATGCATGGCATAATCGCTTACAAATTCAATTCTGGGTTTGTCTTCACAGAGACTTCTATTGATTAAGAAGAACAGAATTAATGGAATTCTTCTCATTTTTCAATTTGTTTTAAAACTGTTCAGACATTCAAAATAGGAATTATTTTTATGGAAAAGGGGTGAGAAAAACAACACTTGCAGAGAATGCACCTTTGAATGCACCTGCAACTTTCAGTCTGCAAATCATATCTAACGTCAAATGCTTATCAACAGTAATTGAAATTCTTTAAATACAAAGAGCCAATAAAATGAATTACCCTGCTACGCTACACATTATCCAATAGCTGAGTTCCAATTTTGAATTTTAAAATTAGTTGACGTTTATTCACAGGATATTAAAATTGAAAAAATTAAACTTTTGGATGTGTTTTCATATTTTAATTACTCATTAATGATGTGACACTATTATCGTGTAAATACCATGCTTATATATATAGCGATTTAATTATAAATGTTATAAAATGTTGATGCAGTTATCGGACTAATATATCAAGGTTGTATGAAGTGGAAATTTTGTTGATGGAAGGAAGATATACGTGTTTATGCAACCTATAAACAACCTAGAACATACGAACATACGATCATATGATTGTTAATCAGTTTCAATATTTATTTGTCATTTGATTTACAGATTTACAAAACATATAAATACTAAATAGAGGTTTACTAAAAAATATTTCAATAATTGGTGAGATGAGGCCATCGATTATTATTCTGTGCTTTTTTGTCAGTACTGTCGATACTGTTTTGGATAATCAAAAATAAGGTGTTTTTTACTTCACATTAATATCCAAAGTATTTCCTCAGGTTTTATATAAAAGAGAAAAAATATTTTATACATATTTTCTGATTATTTAATATCTAATTATTATATAAAATATTTAACACATAATTCTGTTGACGAATAAGTATTTGATATCATCTAATAAAATGACAATACTTTAGATTACAATAAATATAGGAATTGAGTAAACATTTGAATGGCTATCAGTTATCAGTTATTAATTTTTTTGACCAGAATTTCCACTATTTAAAGGAGTATTTAATTTAAGGGTGAGTTGTGTCAGTCGTTCAGATAATTATCGTACAATTTTGTGGCAAATTATCCCTCAGATAGTTGACCAGCTCTTTGGTGGCCGCGGGACAGTTGGTCAGCTCCAGTTCGGACAGAGACTGCATTTGTACTAAACAGGAGAGACCGCTGATTGTTACGTGAGGACAACCTATCAGACAAAACACAAGTTAACATGGCATTAATGGCATAATAAATGTTTGTATTAAACAATCCTAGAGATAACATCTGCTAGTTACAATTTTAAGCCTAATCATGGGAATCAAGTAAAATATTCCTTTGGGAAACTTCCTGATCAGTTAAAATGTGTAAATTACCTTGATTTAATTTATTGAATATTATGATTTTCAAATCAGATTAATTTTCCATCTAATAACTGTCGAACAAGTACTATAAAACTTGACCCTGCTACTAATTTAATTTGAGAATTTTGTTATTTTGAAACTTACCGGCGATGGATAAGCTCTTGAGTAATCTCATGGAGCAGAGGGTTTGAAGACCGAAATCCCTGACTTGAGGACACCATCTGAGAGACAAATGGGTTAAGTGAGTCATTGTGGCCACGTATCCCATTCCGATGTCTGTTATGTGTAAACACCTTTTGTGTCAAACAGTAATCAATTAATAAAAGGCTTTGTTTTTGTGAGAATTGGTATTAACCGGTCGAGTATGAGATGTGTCAGAGTATCCGACAGATCGCATGCGATGTACTCCAGGGCTGCGTCACTGACCCGCGGACACCACGAAAGGTCCAGATATTGAAGGACTCGCAACTGTTCGGCAATAACTTCAATGGCGTCGTCACTGACCTGCAATCAAATAAAGTTAATCAAATACCAATAAATAGAGGCTTTGTCTCACCTTGGAACATCCTGAAAGCGACAAAGTTTGCAAGTTGGGGAGTCCATGAGCCAAACTGGCCACTCCCTGATTTGATAGTTCCCAGCAGTGGTGTAACATAAGTATTCTCAGGTTATCCCTTGCCATGGTACTACCAAAATAAGCCATTGATGTATCGGTCACGTGATAGGCCTGTAATTTGGAAAATCATTAAAATGAGGCCTAAAAAAAGTGAACAGAATGAGGAGGACCTGAATTTGCAACTTGGTTAAGTTTGGAAGCATTTGACAAATGGCAGCGATTGTCTCATCGGAGATATTAATGCAGTCCATTATTATCAGTATCTCTAGTTTTGGTACTAATGTCGCCCAAAGAACTGTATCCGAGATTTCATTACATCCTTGGAATTGACGTAAAGGTTAGAATCAAATTTGAAAAATAAGTGATATTTTCAAATAACCTGATAATTCCAATTTTAGTAAACTGTCTGAAAGAGCGGCCAAAAACACCTCCAGTGCTTTGTCGCTGACCGAAGCATTCCTGAGAGAAGCCGTCTTCAATCGATTCATTAGGTTTGGGGTCATTTTTGAGGCAAAATCAACGATATCGCCATCAGTTGCGCCGAACAAACAAATTGAGTCAAAGCCGCGAACGTCTAAACTGTAGTACAGTTTAGCCTTAATTTCGTCCAAAGTATCGCCGGTCGGTGTTATAGAGTCTGATCCATCAACTTTTTGTTCGCTATTATCGCAATCGGTGTCCATCGGAAGGGATGGCAAAGACTTTTCTCTTCTTAATTCATTGCACAGAATAACTGGCATTAAGTGTTTCCAAAATCTGTAGTCACTGTATAACACTGTTTGCCACGTCTTACAAACCTAAAGTAACAAGGACAATTTTTATTTATAAAAACTAATTCATTAGAGCATTCGGTGGAGGGAAACATACTTGTGCAAGAACACATCGATCCAATGGAGAGAAATATGTGAAAAATTTGTTCAAAAACTTAGAATCAGTCCATAATTCGTCGATATATTTGGCTTTTTGAAGGCTTAATAAATAGTTTTTCCTCCGGGCCCTCCATGTTTTGGGGGGCGCCTGAGGAGGCGGCTGACCATTTCTTGAGCCCCTTCTGGGAGTACCGTTGGGTGTATTCAGATTCGAGTGATTCGATACTTTTGGAGAATTATTGCTTTTGTTATTCACATAACAATTGTTGGATAACTGTTTTCCACTGATTTTACTGCTAATCAAATGCGTCGACTCATTGATCAGAGGCTTTTGATCCTTACTAGAAGTGGAAGAATTTGTCTGTCCGTCGCCACCAACCGATTGATTCTTATTCTTGTTCTGACGGACAGTAATGCCATTGAAACAACGCGAAAGTTCTGCGGCCGCCCTCTTAGTGAAACTCACTTCTGCCGACATTCCCGTCGATGTAGAACTGGAACTGCTTTTCCACGCGGCCCGCAGTCCACCCAAAATACAAGCCGTGATTATTGCTTGCTCACATTTATTCTCAAATACTACTCATTTGAATGAAACTCACTCTAAGCACTGGGATTGAAAATGAGCAATCACAAATAAGACAAATAAGAGCACAGATTTAGGTTTACTTTCACACTCTGTTATATAAGCGGCTCTCCTTTGACTAGAGAAGACTAGCTAGTTATTATTTTCTCAACCGTAAAGATTATTACAGATAATACAATCTAGATTGTTTTATTAAGACTTATATTTCATTGATTTTTCTTTTCATTCAGCTTTCGTTGAATTATGACATTTGTATAAAAATGGCTATTCCTAGAGTCAATTGTCTCTGATTCTACTCTGGGCAGAATCCGATCATTAAAAGCGATCGATATATTGATTTTTATTGTATGAAACGGTGGGTTCGCACACAAACGCTGTCCTAATGTCAACTCCGCCGCCAATCGTTCGCAACGACTTCTCCAACCAATGCGTAGGTTTGCGCTAATGATTCAAAAATCTATTCCTCTCTCTCTCTCTCTCTCTCTCTCTCTCTCTCTCTCTCTCTTATGAAAGGAACAGATGTACGGCTCAGCCGTTCAATGACTCATTCAATAGGAAATTCAATTTTAAACATTACATAACATTTATGCCGTGTTTTGAGAAACTGAAAAAATGATCCCTTTCCTCATATTATTAATTTTCTAGACATAATTCAACTATCAAGAGGCAAATGATATATCAAACTGAGCACAGCATAAGTGTTGCCACAAAGGCTTTGTTCGGTATCTCTGTTACACTCGACTTGTCCTGAGCTGATGATTGAGCAATGATTCTACTCATGACTTTCCCACTCAATAATCATTTTTTGCAGAAACAGTTTTTTGATAGACTTAAAAAAATTGTATTTAGAAACGGGTTTAACCTAGTAACTTTAGATTATTATTTTAAGTGCACTCCTATTGAGAGTCGAGTTAAAGAAATAAATGTATGAATTATATGATATTATATGATATAAGGCATCAAATCTATCAAATCTCGCATTTCGTGCGCAAATCAATTAGAGAGTGAAAAGAAGAACATTTCCGATCATTTAATAATTGATAAATTCACGAATGTATTAGACCTGGTTATTAGACCAATGATTATAATTCGAGTCCGAGAGCATCGCCACAACTCTATACATGAATTACAGGTTAAAGTCAATGGAAATTAGACACGAATTAAAATCCAATCTAAACGGCGAATAAAGAGACGCCGGAGCTCTCAAAAGTCGATTTAATGATAACCAGTTAGAAATTTGGAACAAAAATCAACTTTCAATTAATTGATTAATTATTGGCATTAGATTTGATTATTTTAACAGTTCTTTAATTTGATCTCATTTTCAATAAATCAATAAAACCGTTGAATATTAGACTTAATGATTGATTCGAATATTTGCCCAAAAATTAAACTCATTTATTATTGCATTGAGATATTTCGCTGAATAAATTAGCATGTTCATCTTAATTTTTGTGAATAAAGGGAAAAACTAAAGAACAGATAGTATCAGTTGATTGAATTTTTCAATTAAACTTTATCGAAAATTGAGCATT
>JAQGBD010001455.1:0-15930 GCA_034698165.1 Punctoribates punctum | reverse complement strand
CACTCAGTTTTATCGTGCAATCGGTAACAGTTCTTCTTGTATAACTGGCTTATGGTCAAAATAAAATGCTCTATTTCTTAGTTTTTATAATTAGCCGCTTAGAACTGGACCATTTGGATAATAAGCAAGGGCATATGGTGTGAGCATCACTGATACATCTCATGACTGATTATGACTGAGTTGGCAAAAGATTTTGGTTGTGGGCCAACACACATGTGGTTCACTAAAAGTGATTCTTTCATTTCCCAGACTTTTCAAAGTTTGCAAAACTTTAGTCATAACTTAAAATGCGTTAAGAAATGCGATAATTCACTCAATTTATAAAATAAAAAAAACTATTTTTATATTTTGATTTGAACTCAAATTTTTGAATTCATTTCAATTTGGAATCATTTTTATATTCAAAAAGAGTTAAATTTTATAAAATTTTATTCAAATATCAGTTGAGTTTAAGGACGGAATAGTTTTCTCGTTTTTTAGCCAAGAATATATTTTTGGTATTCATAGTTTTAGTTTCAAACAATTTTTCATTTTAGACAGCATTCAAAATATTTAGTTTGAGATTTTCGTTAAATTTTATGGGTTTTGGGTTTAATTGCTTTGAAATCTAATTCGATGTTTAATAGTTTGGTTTGACGTCAATCTCTTCTTAAGTATTATATAAAACTAAATATAAACCAAAAGATGGGCCAAAAATGTTCCATCAATTCAGAAGAAATTCTTAATTAAGATTTGTTCTTAAGTGGAAAGGTCATTTTTAAGTTATCCAATATTTTTAGTGTCTTGGCCACTAATTTAATTGCTTAGAAGTGAAAAATGTTATTTAATAATACTTGCAATTCTTGAGTCCGACTTATATCACAACTCATACATCCATTTCATTAGTGATTTTCTTATTTATAATATTTTTAGTTATAAACAATTAATTTATTATTATTCCATTTTATTAGTCGGTTATCGATGTCTTAAAACTTGATTATTAATTAATGAATAAGAAGTCGTTTGAATGTCAGAGTAATTTATTTTTGAACCGAAATAATTGACAATAAAATGAAGAAAAGAGAGAATAGAGTAATAAGTGTTGAAAGTGTTGGCACTTCACAAAAGTTTGGAATAAATGAGTGTTAAATGATTGCAATCAAAAAGTTTGGAAAAATCGTTCAAAATTCCAATGAGTGTCATATAAATCGTTAAATACAGTGATTATATATTAATAGATATTATATATAATATAGAAATCTTTTGTCAATCAAATGAGTAAATAAAGTAATTAAGTGCCGAATGCGTTGATAAGACATCCGCTGTTTCGGTGATGAATGAGAGACATCTTCTTCTCAAAGACGTGAGCTTTCATTCCATTGAGTCGTTGTTCGAGTTTATTGTTCTCTTCGATCAAAAGTTTGGATCTCTTCTCCAATTCGTCCAATTGTTGCAATTTCTTGAGCCGGCATTTGGTGGCCGCCAACCGATTGCTCTCTCGTTTCTCGCGTTTCAACTCTTCATAAGTCATGTGTTTTCTGTTCTTTCGTCTGATCGGCGGCTTTGAAGTGCTTTGCATTTCTATTATACTGTTGTCGACGAGACTATCGTTTTCTTTGTGTTCAAAGCTTTGTTGGGAACCGTTGTCTTCTATTAGAAGAACTCCTTCTGGTCTTTGGAAGCAATCCATCTGTAGATCCTGTGTTCCATTGCTTAAGATTTCATCGAATTCTTTCTCAGTCTTAATCTGTTTCTCTACTTCTTCAACAGTGAGAGGAATGTAATTATCGAAACCCGATCTGAAACTTTGTAAACCCTTTTCTGATTTCTCCAAATAATTGTTACCTTAATTCAAATAATTCAGTTAAAAGTTATCAAAAGTTTTCAATCAATTGAAACAAACTTTGGATTTCATTTGGATTATAAGAGAAGTGATTCGATGTCTGATAGGAATCGACTTCAACGGAGGGCAATGTCTGGTAGGTCTGCATTGTGTTCATTGGATCCAATCGATTAAACGAATAGTTTGGCTCATAATAAGAGTTGTGTCCAGTTTGAGGATAACCATAATTGGGATACCATCCGCTTCCGCAATGCCTATAATTCGAGGCAATATTGGATGCGATCTTATAATCGAAATTTTGATACGAATTCATATAATTTTCATACAATGAGTCGAATCTCTTATCATTGGTTTGATTGAATGAATTGTAATAATTAGAGTCATAATAATTACACAAATAATTGCTGTTTTCGTAATTATTATTCATTATTTCACACTTTAAACAATTGAATCAAACAGTTCTCTAAAGAAGTCAATTCTCAAATGGTTAAGATTTTTGGCCAAAATATAGTCAAGACTTGTATTCAAATACTTTCAGTTTAAAGATTACGCACTTCGGCCACAAAAATGAGCAAAGCTTTTCATGAACTTACGCTCTGCTCTACACCTTTTCAACTCTTGAGTGGGACCCCTTATAAGCTAAACTTTGGAATAATAATCACCTTGTTAATATTCAAGATTTACAGCTCGTTATCAGATAAGATATGAGTGAATCAGTTTTTTTTCTCAACAAAAACAATCTTATAATTGATTGAATTGTATAACGATTCCAATCATTGTGTTTAACATAAGATAAACTTTGAATCAGTGATGACTACAATGACTACAATTTTGACGAAACTTATGAGTATTTGAGTAAAAGTATTGAATTTTATGCCAAAAATACCACAAAAGTAAACATTTTTCACCCATCGCTCATACATTTTCCAGATATGTTCTAATATTCAAAACCTTTGAATCAATTCTTAACAATGAACCATCAAATGACCAAATGAGCAAGGTGAGTGACACACACACACAACAATAATGACCAACCTTTTGTTTTGAATTAATATAAATTAAGAAAAGTTTTGACACACTTTTGACGTTTAGTTTATTTGAGTTAATAAACCAAATAATTAACGAAAATTGGATCAGAAATCGCTTTAAAAGTTAAAACAGATATAAAATAATTATACAAATGTTGTATAAAGTGTTGAATATTAACGTAAATTAAATTCTGGAAAAAGTTTAACGAATTACATTTGTATTGTAACTTACGTTTTGTATTAATTTTGAGTGAATCCGTCCCCAAATCCGAGGGCAGGAATGGGCTCAGGCTTCTGGTCACACATCGGACATAACTTATTGCGTATTTGTGAAGATCTCATCCAAATAACTAAATTGTGTCGTTCCCCTGATTCTAAAGGAAGTGATCCGTGCATCTGTTGTCCCAAATGAAAGAGTCCGACCCCTGGAGAGTGCGTTACCGGAGTGACCGAAACGTCGGTATTACTGATCCGAAGCTCAGTTCGAAAGTTTCCAAAATAGACTTCACTCCCTTCGAAAGTCTTTCCCAAACACACGTTGAGAGTGACCTCAGAATTATCGAAGTGAGTGAACAGATCCTTATCTTCTGTCAGTCCATATTTGATGGTAAACGCTCGATGAGAGTCGAGTCCTCCTCCGATCCAATCCGGGAAAAACACTTTTGCCATTGGATTCAAATAATTGAGACGAAGAGGAGTCAGAAAGTGTTCGTCAAAACCCAATTCATTCAAAAGAACTCCTAATTAACCGAAAAACTATTTAAAGATATGAAATGAAAATTAAAACGAACCGAAATTATTCATTGTATTTGGTCTGGTCTTCGGCATCGAAGAACTGTTGAAACAATCGATTTCTTCTATAAACTTATGGCAAAACTCTTGGGAAAAGACATCAAATTTGAAGACTCTTTTCTCTAAACTTATTGTCTGAATGTCTGACTCTTTGATTATATCATTCAATTTATGGCCACTTTTACATCGATTGACTAAATCGAGGAAAGTTTTGTGCAGATAATTGTCTCTCAAATAATAAATGTCTTTATGTTTAGGAATATAATTATCTCTAATGAATTGAATCCTCTTTTGGCTCTCATTATCCAAATTCAAGCGCCGGTTCCTCTCAGTCTTCAGAAGTGTCATCACTTCATTCTTTTCCGAATCGGTATTACATCCGACTCTTCCCAACTGTTCTCCAAATTGTGACCAAAACTCATTATCGTTGTTATCATATTTAACGTGAATTTTATATTTTGGCAAAAAATAATTATTTGTCAAAAAACATTTGCAGCGATTAAACTATTGGAAGAATATTTCAATCAAAGCCTTGTTTCCAAAAATAATTTAAACAATAATTACCATAATATGATTGAAAAGTCAAAAACCAAATAATCAATTAAAATATGTTTCAATAGATCACTGAAATCGATCGCAAAAAATGATCTGAAAATCATATGATTTCGAAATTAAAGAGACTTTTAAAGAGTTTTAATTTGATTTCAGCGCAGAATCCAAACAATGTTTTTGTTTTGCTTTCCATTTAAAGCCATAGAAATCCATGTCTTAAATGTCTCTCAAATCGGTTTCTCATTCCGTGCCTTAAATTAGTTTTGTTTCTAATTCTCATGTGTTTAATGTTTTTCAGTAAACAATAGCTTTAATCACAATTAAGACAATGACAAAGAAATCTAAACAAAGTAAACAAAAGTCTACAAAATCGGATCAAATAATCAAATGTTTGGAAGAATTGAGTTTAAAAGACAATAAGCGCCGGCTTTTGCTGATCGACGAACTCCTCAAAAGTATTTCATTCAAACGATTTTTACTTTATTTTTAACACATCTTAATTAGAGACCACTTTTTACAACAATAATGTGACGAATAATACCCAACTCTTGGAGGAAAACAAAGAAATTAATGGTTTAATTAATGATATCATTGCCATTGAAAGAGGTATTCAAACATGAATTGCGATAATTAATCCAAAATTTATTAACTGATTCTCATTAACAGACTTTACAATTGAATTACCGAAACGTGAGGAACAAAATTGGGTTTCACTCAAAGAGTGGTTAAAACAGAATAACATTGATTTGTCTAAAATCGAAATCCAATCGATTGATGAAAGACAAGGATTTGGTCTGAAGGCCACCAAAGATATCAATGAATCGGAACTTATTCTGGATATTCCGCGAAAAGTTATGATGAGTTGTGAGACGGCTCTCAAAGACAAGAATTTAGGTATAAATGAGTTATTCTTTTGATAAGTCATATAATACTTGATTTTTTAATTAATTGACAATAATTTAAATGATTTTCGTTTCAATTGATTTAAAGCGTTGTTCATCAAAGAGGACCCACTATTACAACATATGCCGAACATTGTTCTGGCCCTACATGTCATCGACGAGTACTGTCGAAGCGATTCCTTTTGGAAACCCTATCTTTCGTGTCTGCCCTCCACTTATGGAACTGTCCTCTATTTGAATGAAGAAGAGATAAATCAATTGAAAGGATCACAAGTTTTCGAAGAAGCGATTAAACTAAAGCGAAGTATTGGCCGACAATTCGCTTATTTTTCAAATCAGATGCGAATCAATCAAATGGCAAACAAATTGTCGTTTAAAAAGTTCTTCACTTATGAGCTCTACCGGTAAGACAACAATTTATTTATTCTATCGATTAGTGTTGAGACGACAGGTGGGAAGCCATCGGGAATTCATGTCATTCACTCTATTCTGTGAGGGAATACTACTTGTAGTCCAAGTGTTTGAGTTGTCTCTATTTGATCTCCTCTTCCATATTAAGACTCCAATTATGACAATCAATATTAGTATAATTGCAATCGTCGCTGAAATGCCGGCTATAATATATTTGGATCGGTTTCCTGTGCTGTTCGTCAGCAATTGATTGTATAAATCGTCATTAGGTGGGAGTTGTCTCTCATTTGGTTTCTGAAAACTATCCACAAATTGGTTGGAATTCGGAATAAAATCTCTATTCGGGGCATAATATATGGGATTTCTATCAAATTCTTTCATTTCATTCAATTTCTTATTATTGTTATCGAAATCGTTTCTGATGACTATAGAGGGGGTCGGGTTTGTTGAGGAATAGAACGGAGCGATCGGTCCGTTTGGCACAAGACTGTGGCTGTATTGTGGAGTAATTCGGTCGAAAGGGCCCACAAAAGGTCGAAAAGTTATGATTGGGGGCACTCTTTGCTCGAACTCAATATTATTCTGAGCGGTCGGAACAATCGTTTGTCGTCCGATATGTGGCTGAAGATCCTTATTATATGTGAGACCATTGATTTGCGGTCTGTCTCTCACTTCTTTGTCGATATTTTCTCTGAAGCGTTGATCCAAAATATCTTTTCTTGGAATTTGATGACTATTTTCATGCCTTCGGTTTTGAATATTATTTTGAAAATTAATTGGATTTAAATTGAATTGAGGGCTTCTCTCGACATAAGGCGGCACCGAATTGGAACTCCATAGAGGCAATTGTGGGTAATTCTGATGTATTGCCAAATATGGCCACAAATGAGCGTCAAATTGATTAAAACTCTGCGGAGGAATATTCTGAACGTTTTGTCTGAGATTTTGATTGTCTTGTATTTGCTGTCCATTGCGACGATTGTTATTAACCAGCAAATGATTGTCAGGATAGGGCTGTCCGTACAGCCATTGTGAGATTGGAATAAGTTGACCCCTGGTCTCATCCATTGATAGAAAAATGACTAATAAACAGAACTTTAGATATTTGGAAAACATTTTGAAAGCACTCAATAAAAGTTTATTAAATTTATTTGTGAAACACTTTCACTGAATAATTGAAACTCGGGTTCAAATAAATCACTTAATATGTCTCTAATGCGGGCTCTTATCAAATGACTAAACTATGAAATTTTGTCACTATTTTATCGAAAATCTTTTCTCTGTAAAAGTTGGGCGGTTTCCACAGTAATGACTCGACAGAACTCTATTCCTTCCTCTGATGGACAAACAATGATCAGTGCACTGATACCACTCTGGGATATGTCTAACCATAAACAAGGAAAGGTATTCAACGATTACCATTAAATTAATTAATCGAATATTTATTAATGAATTGTATTTCACTTCCCATAAGATTTCCACAGACTTTAACTTAGAGACTGATTCTGGTGTTTGTCATGCGATGGAAGACTTCAAGAGTGGTCAACAGGTATGTCATCACTCATTAGAGATTAAGTTATACCCATTTTATGACATAAAATGTGATTCCCTTAAGATTTTCATTTATTACGGTTCGCGATCTAACGGCGAGTTTTTCGTTCACAATGGGTTTGTATACACCGATAATCGCAATGATTTCGTGCCTTTAAGACTAGGAATTAGTCGAAATGATTCGTTGTTTCAACAAAAGTATGAATTATGCAAAAGACTTGATTTAAACGTTTCCGGTGCTTATCATTTGTATAATAAGTGCCAACCAATGGACCAAAAATTGTTGGCTTTTCTCCGAGTTTTCCATTTGGATAAAGGTATCGATAATATGAATAATAATTAATGGAAACAATGGATAACTTTCTCTGTATTTGTTTCCCAACTTTCAGCTGAATTGGAATTTTGGTCACAAAACGAAAACGTTTCCGAGTTTTTCGATCCGTTGTCTCAGCGTTTCATACATTTGAGCGAAAAAATTACAAACTTTTTGACGAATCGATCTGTGATTTTATTAATGGGTTATCCGAAACCCGAATCGCAATTCAAATACAATAATCCGATTATCGAACAATTGATTAAATGTGAAATCAATTTACTTAAGAGTTATATTCAATAGACTTATATATATTTTATGTATAACTGGTTTATAAAAAGAGAACAAATTTATTATAATTTGTTTGAAACAAATTTGCAATAATTTAATGAATGAATGGATTTATTATTTATTAAAAACTTAATTAAACGCTGTTTTAGTCTTATTTATAACGTTTGGCTAAAAAACATTCAAAGTATTGAATAACTTATTCTTAAAGACGGAAACCAATGAGAGATTGAAAGACAAATATTATGCTATTATTTATATAAAATATTCAGAAAACACTCAAAAAGCCCTAAATTTATAGATTTTTTAATTTTATTGAAGAGACGAATAACGCAATTGTTGTTAACATTGGATGAAAAACAATATATCTATTCATCAGATTTGTTATGATTCCGAAAACTGAAAATATATTACAAATAATTAAATAAACTATTGATTAACTCATTGAAAGTTAATTTAAATTAAAACAATAAATACAGTAATAGGGAATACATTCATACTTTCAGATGGTTTGGCGAAAACGTGTACTTCAGCTGATAGGCGTCGGCCACCAACAGCCGGACCTCATTGTCAGTCCAGTGAAATGTGGGTAAGTTTTGCAACAAAAGCATTAATCCCTGGAAATCCTTTTCTTGCAAAAGGTTTTTAGACCAAAATCGGAGAAAAGCCGCGCAAACGAAAAGATGGAACGCACTCGAGAAAGGAGTGCCCGAACCTAATGTCCAGCTATTGAAGTCAGATGTGCTGTCAGTACTTTCCTTATGATTTAGAGTCATATTTTGTACGTTAGGCACAGAGGTCGTAGTGACCGCCCCTTCGGCTAAATATGTGTCCCAAAGGCGGACAATACAACGGAGAGGTATTTCCCGAATCAATAGGTTATTCATCCACCGGAAGGCGAACTGTAAGTATTGCACGGAATGCTTCTCCAAATGCTCGTGGAGTTGACGGTCCACTCGCGAGACAACACATGATAAGAGGTGTACCAGTCTTTGTATACCCGGCTGTGCGAAAGTGTAGTTGTCTTGAATCGAGTCCAACAGTTTAGTGAAAGACCAGAAGGAGTCGGCCTCAACACCGCTCAGAGTCTCTTCGGTCAGAGTCGAGACATCGAAAGATTCGACTTTAGATAAAGCATTTCCCGGAATGAATTCAGATAAATAGGTGACGAAGAAAGGAGTGACCAAATCGTTCATTCCCTGGACGTAACCACTGGCCGGATGTCTGATCGACCAAATGTAGAGAATTCGTTCAAAGATTCCCTGAACCAGATTTTGCTGGAATATCGATATCAAGGGTTGCATTCGGGGGATATCGATGTGGATCTGACGCCATATCTCGTCCTGTTCTGGTCTGTTGTTGTAATAGCTTTGGACTAACTGCTGATATTCGGCGCGTTTTCGCTCCAAATTCTGAGTTCGTTTGGAGCGGACGACCGGCAGATAACCCAAAAGAAGTTTCCAAGTGATGGGTCGGATCTGATTGGGAATCCCGGCCCACGCCAGTGATCGCAATTGGTTCAGATCAGTCACTTCGTCTTCAAATACTATTTTCTTGATTTTCGCTAATTTGGGGTCACTTTCGACGATATTATTGAGTTTGGAATCGATTTTAATTTCCTGATTATAGGCTTTGCTGTCATTCAATGCATTTATATTTGAATCCGGTTTCGATGGCTTTGATGTCGAAGGCTATCAATAGAGTAGAGGAAGGAATCTGTTATTCACTGAATGACAAACATTTTCACAAAAATACAGCAAAATATCTGTTAATCAAAACTAATTGAAACATAAAAACAAGAATTTGATAAAAAGAAAGTCTGAACTGAAGATAAAAATATCTTATATTCAAAGAAACGAAAACAGATTGAAATCAAATGAAAACAAACTAATGATAAACATTGAAAAAGAGACGAATTTACCGATTCTTTGATCAAAAGTGAGGCCATATTAGCGGAAAGGGCGTCACTATTGGGTTGATTGCAATGATTTGCATATAAATTGTTCCGATTATTAGTATTGGTCTGAAGGCAGTCATCGATATTTGAATCCCAGGCGTCGTCACAACTGGCGGTAAACACTTCAAAACTGGAGGAGTTGTTCCTCTTGTGCTGATTACCACTCGCTTTGTTTGGATTCGAGTGTTTTGTTGGCGTCGATGTCATCGATGACACCGAATTAGTTCTTTGTTTAGAGGAATGTCTCTGCGGTTCACTCCCTAACGATTGGCTCTTATTTGACTGAAAACTGTTCTGATTATTGTTTTTCATGATTACTCTTCCGGGAAATTTCGGGTTAGGGTTGGGATTATTGGCCGAATCGGTTCCCCACGGCTTCCAAAAAGTGGTATTCGTTGAACTCATTTCTCGCTTATTATTCAGACCTCTATTTGTTTCATATGTTTTAATAAATGTTTTTATTAATTGATATTATTTTCAGTGAAACACACATTCATTAAATCAAAACTTTTTAATCAAACCAAAAAATGATCCAATTTCTAGATTGAGTGTACATTGAATGAACAGGAACACTTTTAACAACAATCTTTTATCTTGTTTTTCTCCAAAAATTGTTGGCCTTTTCTTAGTTATTATTTTGGACACAATTTTGATAACAAATAGATTTTTATTAATTATTTAATTTGGTTTCAATTCAGACAAAATTGTGATAAAATTGTATTGAATTTCATTAGTTTTTTCTAAAATTAAATAAACAGAAAAATGGCAGAAATGATGAAAAATCAGTGATTTGTTTGTGTACTCAAAGCGCATGTCTTCACACAAATTGCAAAAACAGACATCACTTCAATACACATGTATTTCATCTGAAGATTGTTTGGGTTTTCTCTTACCTTTCAATCTCTTTAATTGTCATTTAATGAGAAACTATTGCAAAACCATTTGAGGATAATTTTATAATTAATTATTGTTTCGAAGAAATGCTTTAATTGGTCTTCAATTCAATTGTTTTCATTATATTAAAAGATTTCAAATATTTCGCCAATTCTTTTGAGACTTGAATTAATTGGTAATTAAAGAGCTAACGATGTCATCAACGGGTTATCACAACTATGAAAGACCAGTAAAAACAGGTGACGACGAGGAAGAGGACCCGTTAGAGACAATGCTCGACAGAACCGGTTGTAAAGAAATACATTATTCACTACAGGTTTCTATACTTTTTAGCTTTTAATCTATTTTTACGATTTTTGAAATCGATTTCAAGTAAAATATCTCTTCCAAGGACTGTATGGCAGAGCACAGGGATTGGCGAAAATGCCAAAACTTGGTTCAAAAGTTCAAGGAATGTATGAAACAATACGAAGAAAACAAAAATAAAGGTTTAAAACCAAATAAAGTTTGAAGATATCTATCAAATGTCTAATTAATTAAATTATTTAATCTATTATTTGAATGAATTGATGGCACAGAATGTAAAATATTTGGCAATAAATGAGAGAAATTCAAAATAAATAAATGTCTTATCATTTCTAATGAAAATCTAAACTAAAACTAAGTTTTTATATCACATCTCAAGTGATTATCGTATGAATAGCCGTTTGAACTCATGTTATGATTGCCTCTGAAGTTAGAGTTCGTGAAGTTATAGGTCTCTGAGTGAGAGATAGAACTGTCGTCGTAATACTCGAGCTCTTCCGTGTAGTCGATGTCGTTCTGATGGGTCAGGAAGTGGTGGTTTTGACGGGTGGGCCACATCAGGTGCGTCACTATGGCATAGGCCAGGAAATCAGCCGCAGAGGAGAAGCCTATGATTTGGTTAGAAATTTGATTAAACTTTCAGTTTTCTCAATAGAAAGTAATGTAAAGACTAACCGGAAATCAATTTGTATCTCCACATGAGTTCAATCTGAACGGCCACCAGAGCTACGAGTGGCAAATGGACGAACCAGACCAGTATACCGGCCCCGAAATGCAAATAGAACTTAAGACGTTTCTGATCCTGCTCCAACATCATCGAGAGTCGCAACTCGTATAAGAACCACATCATAAGAATGACCCGAAAGATCATACTTATCCAACCGGGGAGAGTGTGGTACTCATCCACTTCTTTCACTTTGTTTACAGAGCGCTACAAATAATACAAAAATTCAATTAAAATAATTTGTTTTAAACCAAATTTTGTGCAAACCTTAGTCCAGACAAAGAGAGAGATTTCAATGACAATGTAGAGCAGCCACGCCATCAATAATAATGGCTTCGCACTGATCTCGGGTTTAGTTACGGGCCATCCCTTTGCGATTATCAGAACAAATAAGATGAAGAGTGCCTTAAAGAGTATAAACCAAATAATTTTAAACTCAATGCAATTAACTAAAGAATTGCGAATCAATGAGAATTCGGGATAAGAAACGAGGATTGGGTGCAAAAGTGATTACCAGTGAGAGAATCCTAATAATGTCGGCCACAGTATTCAATATTTCAAAGCCTTCCCCGTCGTGTGCGAACACAATCTTATGTAATCCGACGAAAAAGTAGGACAAACAGTGCATAGATAGCGATATCGTGAATAAATACGTCAGTAAATTACGAATCTTTTGAGAACTGAAGGCATAGAGTTGTGCCGTCGTTAGGATTATGTAAAACATAATCAGAATTAAGTATAAGAGGAGGTCCTACAAGAGTTACCACAAAACAATCCACGTTTAGAACATTTCATTCAAATTAAGTGAATATAAAAAGTATTTATTTGTCTGACCTGTTGTTCGAAAGAGAACTGGTGGTCAAAATCCAGGGGCTTATTGGAGGCACTGTTCGGGTGACCGTTTACTAACCACACATCAAATTTGATGACAGAATTGTCTGCCGACCCGTCCTTCCACTCACACGACATATTCCGTGAGGTGTTGTATGTCTTGAAGTCACGATAACATGCGATCAGAATTAATAACCAAAACCTATTCGATAATCAAAAATATTTGGATTCTTAACAATTTTGATACTTTTATTCATTCGTAGAGTGGTTTGGCATGATTTGCATTGTTTAAATTGAACCAAGTTCAAACATTACATAAATCTAATTCTATTTAATAATATTATTGTACATTTAATTTGTTTTGTCATTGTTTTGCCTAGTGCAATTTGTTATCAAATATTTCAATTCTGTTGGCAATTAAAGCTCTAAAATTCAATTCGTGTTCGGTAATTAAATATAATGTGCAAGCTTATTTAATAATTGAATAGTTGAAATCACTTCTATGCTGAGAGTTGTGGATCTAATCAATCGGTTAGGCCTTCAAAAGGCAGTCATTTCCTCAATAAACTAATTTTAACGTAAATTTTTGTTAATGACATTACATTAGATTACATCCATGTCTTCGAATAGCAATTGAAGAAAATATAAACTCTTTAATCGATATAAATATTAAATATTTTTCGAATTGAAATGATTTTGTGTTTAAATGAAATTTCGATCAAATAATTGAATCAAATGTGAGAATCGATTTGTCGATAAAAGCGAGAAAATTGCATTTCAGACGACTTTCAAGGATATAAATGTCACAAAATATATGTAATATATTTGTCATAAATTTCAAAAAAATGACATTTGAATGCTATCGCATATTGAGCTCCCATTCACTATAAAACTATTTGTCCTGGTCAATCAATTACATCGATTATATTGGAGTTCAAGGAAATTATATGCTCTGAAGTCAAATCAAATACGACTCTAACGGAAAGGGGTCACTTTAAGGTTAAATTGGAAGATAAGCTACCTTGCTCAGATGACAACATGAATAATAAGGTGATTAACTTTAGTTAAGAGTGATATCAATAAAAATATTATTCATCGCTTTATTTCTAATGAAATATTGAGAAAAAAACATATTTTATTGAAATGTTATGCAGTCATATGCGGTAAAAATATCATAAATTAGCATGCTCATTACATGGTTATTGCATGCTCATTTTACGCTTATTATGTTCTCATTTGTATTAGCAATGATTGGTTTAAATAAAACACAAATTATTTGCAATTCATTTGAATGAAATATAAAACTCAAGATTTTAGTAGAAATCAGTTCATAACTCAATAGGAAGTGATTAATAGGTTTTGTCACTTAAATAAACTTAGAAATCGAGTCATTAACTGAATCTTAAGAACAGATGTGGAGAGTGAGGGGGAGAGAGACAGTGGAACACAGGATATTCTCAGGGATAGGGATAAAGGATATGCCATTTATTTTAAATTTTCTAATTTTAGGGAAATATGTCTAAAAAGTAAAAGTATTCATACGTCGGTTCCTTTTGGTCTTCAATGACGTAAGTGAACTGATAGTTCTGAACAATTTGGGAGCTCTTGAGGGCGCCGTCACAGAGGGCCCCCTCAATGCACGGCACGTAACGGATTGTATCCATTTTGTTCTCCGGGCGACAGTTCTGGTCATAAGCCATGTCATCGATTATATGGAAAATCGATTCACAGAAACCGTTTTGACTTTTGGTTGAATTATTGATAACTTTGTTATCAGTTTTGTAGTTCTCATAAGTGCTAAGAATCTTATGGTAGAGCTCTCTGTTCACTAATATCATAGCACTTGTCTTCGACTCCATCTTCTCGTTAGGGCCCAAATGTTTGGTCACATTCCCGAAGACATATCCATAACTTTCGTCTTTATGGTGAGGGTCCGACTTATCGACACCGAACTGAGCGATAACCTCAACAGTGGACACAAATTATTAATTCAGTCAAACGTTTAAAATAATTAAATAAATATCAATTAAAATGTGAAAAATAATTACTTTTAAGGGTTCAGCCGATGGACTCCAAACACCTCTCATACGAAGACATTCGCATTTGTTTAACAAAAGTATCACTAAAACCAATTTAATCGACAAATTCAACATTTTTTTAGACAAAAAGACGTCAAACAAATCCAACGAAAACTAATGAATGACTAATCGATTGATAAAAATAAATATTTTTCTCGATTATAATCAAATGTTTGACACATTTAAAGCTATTGTCAGTTAACTGAAGGAAAAAATATTTCAATTATTTAAATGCGTTTTCACTAAAATATTAGTGAAATTCATTGATTTTTAAGAGAAAACTAAAAAAAAGTCAAAATGTCATCAAAATAATTGAATCATTTTATCAATTATTTAAACAAATATTATCAGAGCTTTTGCTTCACTTCAACACAAATCAAATGATGAATCAAATTGTGATACAAATTAATCGCAAACTAAATGGTAGTCAAAGCAGTTATAAATAAATTGTTTTGTTTTTTATGGTTAACTCGTTTTATGGTTTGCTTTGACTGTTAGATAGCGCTCTCGTTTTCACTTCTCCTCAGGAGAGACAACACTTTCCTTAAGCCTAACGGAAGAAAACTTCACTAAATGTTTCAATAAATTCAAATTTGCATCGAATTAAGGCTTCGTTTATAAAACTAAATTATAGTATAAATAATTCAACTGAAAAAGTATTTCACTCCAATCACTGACGAGTTTGTGATTCAATTTCTATTTCCAATTCATTTTGAAAGCCCTAGGTCATGTTCTATTACTACAAATCTATGACGAAAAGTAACGACAGGTGACCGGTAACCAAATTACTATGAATTCTAGTTTCTGTGAATTGAATTTAGAAAAAAAACACCTTTTTATGTACTTTTAAAGAGAGTATTAAACGAATATATGGTTTGGTTTTCTAAACGATGATATGTTTACCCGATTTGGGTATCGCTTTGGGTATCGCTTTGGGTATCGCTGACCGAAAAAAAAGTTTTAAATTTAGACAAAACTTGATTTGAAAGTGATTTTTATAAATTTAGTTCATTTCCGGCGGAAGTTTCGTTTATAAAATCAGTTTTGGATTTTGTTTACTTAAAAACGTGTCGAAATCAAAAAGTAGCATGTGCTTCAATCACAAAATTTTGATTTGTTCTTGGCAATTTCCAAGTAATGACAACAAACACAAAGTTATTCACATCTGTTTTGTTAATTCTATTCAAACAACGGAACAAAGCATTGAATTCAATGTTTTTTAAATGAAATCCCAAAATATTTATTTAAAAAACGAAAAATAGAGAGAATTTTAAAATTAGAAAATTAAATAAATTTCACTCAAAAGGCATTACATCTGAAGTTAATGTCCTATTTATTCATCATTTCTCTTAAGGCACTTCCAAAAGTTCATTGTTCCCCTGATTTTCCATTTTGAAATATCAAATTTCAACTTGCTAATACTTGCTATCTTACCATATATTAGTATATATTCTAATTAGTGATTTGATTGAGGAATTCAA
>JAQGBD010001454.1:0-15931 GCA_034698165.1 Punctoribates punctum | reverse complement strand
AGGGGGAGAAGACGCCCCCTCTTTCCCGGTGACGGCAAAACCATCACGGGAGAATCCTGTCTGCGTGTGACCCCCCCCTTGGCAGAGTCACACCAGTCCTCCTGAGTTCTGGAAGACAGGTAGTTGGCCGTCATTCCGTCCTAATCGAGTAAACGGCCGACCACTTCGATGGTGCGCGCAATCGATGTCCACTCGTCGTCTTCGATGGCATCGTGAAGTCGGATCAGTCTCGTGTGATGCAAGTGATTCATTATATCGATCTCTTTGCGAATAATTGATTTCTCCAACAGATGAGAGAGGAATGAATTTGGCGGCGGACATGTGTCCCGTCTTCTTCTCACGACATTGGTGAACAACACGGACAGCACCCGTTCCGATCTCTTCTAGAATGTCATAGTGGTCATAAACAGAGGAAGTCTTTATGTCGACGGGTTGTTCCACACTATCGTAATCAGATACGAAGTGGTCGTAATTCGTGACCTTTCTCTCTGGTTTTCCTCTGACTTTTCTGTCCATTGAGTCCAATCCCCAGCCCTTTCTCTTGGGTTTATCTTTTTCTGATGGTTTTGTAGTTATCTTTTGAGTGATTTCTAAAGCTTCACTCCTTCCGAACACATTCTCAGAGAAAACTCTGAACTCATTGTCCCTGCGGGGGTTCAGTCCTGTTATCTGATGCAACATAAACCGGGTATGCCCGCAACGAACCCAACTCGACATCGATGACTCTCTTTTCTCAATCACATAATTTGTAAGTGTCGAGCCTCCGTCCCAAAAAGGTGCCTTCCAGGACGGAATCCCAAAATCATTGCCAATCTGTTTGACAATCGGGAATCGGGGCGGATCTGGTCTGTCGCCAATCTGGACATTAATAACTTCCACCGAATTGTGTATAGAATTGATGTTTGTTTCCACACTTGGGATTAATACATTTCATGCCATCCGACACTTCTTTTGGATGAAGACTGTCCACAAAATGGAGACAATATAATGAACTTCTGGTCGAGTTTTGACTGAAATTCGTTCCAATCGTTGGACACAATTAGATGTGAATCGCGTTCCTCTTTAGCATTATTGTAGAGATAGTCATGAATTTGTTGGAGGAGTTGAGTGCAGTCATTGACCACATTCGCCAACTTATACGTAATCTTTTGTCCGGTGTCTCGTCTGACGGCCACATACTCTCCCTTTTGTAGATCTTTAGGACCGAACTCAATACGAATGGGCACACCTTTAAGCTCCCAGTGATTGAATTTCCAACCGGGAGAGTAATGGTCTGAGAGGTCAGACTTGACTTTAAGTCCGGCGCTCCTCAATGTCTGTTCCAATTGTTTGCAGCCATCAATTAGTTTGGACTTATCGTCATCTGTAGTGCTGGCGGTTATACCACAGGGAACGACAATAACCTGCACTTTGGCCACTCTCGGCGGCAAAACCAGTCCTTTATCATCGCCGTGAATCATAACTACAGCGCCGATAGAACGGGTGGACAGACCCCAAGAGTTTTGGTAAGCGTAACACTTTTTGCCCAATTCTTGCGGATCTTCGAAAACAATGTCAAACATTTTGCTGAAGTTTTGTCCCAAGAAGTGAGAAGTGGCGCCTTGAATGCCCCTCCCGTTAGTGCCCACATATGCCTCGCAAGTGGTGGTCATATCCCCGCCGGCGAACTTCTCTTTTTCTGTTTTCCGACCTTTAATCACAGGAATGGTTAACAAATACTCAGAGACCTGAGCATAAAAGTCGAGTATTTGAAAGACTTCTTCGAGCGCCTCCTCTTTGGTGGCAAAGGCTGAGTGGCCCTCTTGCCAGAGGGACTCTCGAGTTCGCAGGAAAGGGGTCGGAGTTTTGAACTCCCAGCGGACAACAGAACACCATTGGTTTAGTTTAATTGGAAGATCACGATGTGACTGAACCCACTTTGCATACGAGGGGTACATAACTGTCTCACTCGTGGGTCTTATAGCACTGGGTTCGGCCAATTCAGACTGTCCGCTCTTAGTGACCCAGGCCACTTCTGGTGCAAAGTCAGCGATGTGCGTCTTCTCGGTCTCGAGAGCCGACTTCGATATAAACATTGGAAAATAGCAGTTCTCAACGCCCAGACCCTTAATTTTAGTGTCAACGAAGGACTGCACCTCTTCCCAGAGTGAATAAGCCCAGGGTCTTAGTATATAACAGCCGCTAACGTCGTAATATTCAATCATTTCTGCTTTTGTGATGACTTCTGTGTACCACTCGGCAGTGTTTTCACTCTTCTTGGTTTCGATTCCGAGTCGGGTCTGCTTTTTGGCACTCGATTTAGCGCTCGAATCATTCGATTGTTCTTTAGGTTTGGCCTTTGGTTCAGACTTTTTGTTGGGTTTGTCGGAAGTTGTCTTCCTTTGCGAATTTTTCGATGAATTACTTGTCTGTTGTGTTTGCGGGGGATTAGCAGCCTTTGAGACCCACTCAGTGCCGGTAGACTTCTTATACTCTGCCTTTAGTTCCAACAGTTGTTTGACGGCCTCATCGATCACTGAGTTGTCAGCCTTTTCGGTCTTGAGTCGGCCGACAGTGTCTGCTTGTCTTTGAAGTGATTCCTCTAATTGTTGCGAACCATTTCCTACCGGTTCGGTAGCTTTGGGTGGACTCAACTCTACATCTGGTGTCCAGTCCTTTCCGACCACTTTCTTAAACTCTGCCTTAAGTGCTAATAATTTGTTTACATTTTCTTGAACTACATCTTTGGAAGCCTTCTCACTCTTGAGTTTACGGACGGTATCGCCCTGTGTTCTGATCGAGGTTTAAAATCTTCTGCTGAGTTTGGGTTTACTATCATTAGATTGCGTTGAAGTGAATTGAGTCAACTGAATGTCTGGTCTCCACTAAACTCCAGACACTTCTTTGAATTGTTTCTTAAAATTTAAAAGCTGTGAAACTTTTTCGGTGATCTGTTCTTTGGCCGCTTTGTCTGCCTTTAGTTGACGGACAGAATCGCCGCAAATCTTAATATCTTTCAACAATGGTTCCCCCAATTAATGAACGTCACGCTATCCGCAATTTTTATGAGCTGAGCGTCTGTTTGATCGATAAGTATTTGTTGGCCGAGTCTGACTTCCCGTTTGCCCAGATCTGAATTCTTTGGATGGAGTGCCACTTCGATACTGCCCTTCACTTCATCATTAATATTGACGACCACTGAATCACTTTTTTTCGACCGCCGAGTATCTGGCAGCGATCGGATTAATCACTTTCTTATTGAAGGCCCAAATCTTATCCCAATCCATAAACACAACCGAACGGGAAGAGCCCTGAGCTATGATGAACTGCTTGAGACCATCAACAGTCAACCCATGCCTGAGAACACCTCTAACTGTGGGCATTCGGGGGTCATCCCATCCGTCGACAATCTTTTCGTCGACAAAAAATGTGAGTTTCCTTTTGGAGAGGACTGTATTCATCATATTTAGCCGACTGTAGGCCCAAATCACAGGCTTTCTTAGGCCGAGCGCATCGATAAACCAAAAGAACTGCGCGTCTCTGTCGAGGTATTCACTGGTCCTCAACGCGTGAGTTATGCCCTCAATGCTGTCCACTATAGGACAGGCGAAGTCGTAAGTCGGGTAAGCCTTGTATTTGAAGCCATGTCGGGGGTGTTCGTGGTTTTTGCAGCGATACATCGCCGGATCCCGAAGACATCCGTTGTCCGAATTCATGTCAATCTTTGCGCGAACGCAACACTTCTGTCCATATTCTGAGCCCTTTTTCATCTCTTCCCACATCTTTAGATTCTTTTCCACAGAATTGTTGCGATTCTTAGACTCCTGTCTGTTCTCGCGTTCAATCTTCATAACATCGGGTGCCGTGTCGTCGACATAAGCCTTTCCCGAACGCAACAGTTCTTTTCATTTATCGAGCATTAAATCGAAGTAATCGGAAGTATAGCTTTTCGAAGTCTTCCTTTTCTTTCTCAGGATTTGTGTCATCGAAACGAAGAACAAGTTTTCCGTTGTATGCCTTCGCGTAGTATTGGTTAAGAAGAGCGGCCTTCGCGTGACCGATATGCAGATAACCACTGGCTTCGGGAGGAAACCTGACCACAACCTGTCCGTCGACGGCGTCCGGCAAATCGACATACTTTCCCTCCTGTTTGTCATCAGCCGATGGCTTATTTGACACCACTTTTGGCTTTTGATTTGCTGTTTGTTTAGAATTGTCAGAAGTTTTGCCCATTTTTGAGGTTTTGGTCGATTTGTTATTGGATTTGAGTTCTGAGTAATTCTTGATATTATTGTCAACAACTGAAAGCCAACGCTTTATATTCGGGTATTTGTTTGGATCGAAACCACTTCCACTCAAATGAGTGAAGACACAGATGTCGGCCAAAGAGAGGACTTTTCCGACCAAATAATCGCAATTTTTGTTACTTAAAGACTGATTCAATTGGTGTAAGTGTTGTTCATTGAGACCAAACTCCTCTATTGTCAGCCAATTATCGATTTGCGTTCTTTCGACCAAATCTTTTCCGTAAAGTCTGGAATCGATTCGCGACAAAAGTCTTAACAAACTATTGGTATTACAAACGATCGGCGAATCAGTGGTCAGTTGAACGGTAAGAGAGTTGTCTTTGATTTGTGTTCTCTCATCCAAAACAATATTAAGACTCTTAAGAAGTTGTGATGCAATCAAAAGCTTTGACTTCGAGTTACTGTCGATAAGGTTTGGATTAAATGATATTTTGATTGAGTTATTCATAACTGAGTTGTGATTAAAACGTGGCTTCACTTCAACTCTCAGTGAAAGCAATGCTCTTATTATGCAATCTATTGACTAAAGTTTGGAAATAATTTCGTCACTCTTTCGGATGTCTTCCTCTCCAGGAATTACGTGAAGTCAATACACAGACGACTTTCAGATGTAAACAACAATTAAAACAAATTGTAATAAAAGTTTATTTAAACTTTGATTTGAAGATAATATCACAAAATAAGCATAAATTGTTTGAAAGTAGTTTTTAATCAATGGATTAGTGACCAGACGTATGACAACCGCAACGACAGCCAATATTTACGGCTTCTGTCCTCTCGTCGGTTGGTTTTGTTTGATGCCTTGCTTTTGATTGCTTTAAGAAATAATATTTACTTCAAATTATTGTAATTCAAAAGCAATTAACCTCTGATTGAGTCGAAAGTAAGTGAAATAATAGTTTGGATGAGAGACCGGATTCACTAAAAGAGTGAAAAATCGGTTTAATTAGATATAAATTTAAAGGGAAGGCAACAAACCTTTGCCTCGAAGAGATCTCTTCAATTCGTGAACTCCTGGATGAGCCTGAATTGGAAGTACTTGAACTTCCCGTGTCTGACATCTTTGAAAACTGTGGAACTGTGGTTCCAATCGGTCCCAAGTCTTGGTTTGTCTTTGAGTCCATTTGTTGTAAACGTTTCTGAAGACAAATCATTTGATTCTGAAGTGAAGTTAACTTTTCTTCAGTTCTCTCCAAACGAAGAATTGTGTCATTCAATAGGTTTTCGTGTTTTGATTGAATACTAAATAACTGAATGAAAACAAATTAATTCCCAATAAAAACAATCAAAATATACTTTAATTAAACGAAAGTAGAGTTTAAATACTCTATCGATTAGTTGTTTATATAAATCCCCGAAAATTAGTCTTAAAATCCAATTAATTACACTAATATTGAATAAAAAGGACACAAAAATCAATTTTTTCAAACTTAAAAACATTTCATAAGTCGTTTACATTAAAACTAATCATAAGCATCAGAGTGTGATTTCAAATTGATCGAGCTCATATGGCTTAGCCTTGAACTTCGATAATTTCCAATTTAATATTATCCAAGAAATTGTGTAAAAATTATGAGATTTTGAATTTGAAACTTTGCTCAAACTTAACATTTAAATGTGAGATATCAGGCCTTTCGAGGAGAAAATAAAACGTTTGAAGTCATTGAATCCCTTTCAGAGTTGTATTGATTCAAAGCATTCATTCACTTCATTGACTTTGAGATCAGTTTATCTTTGGATTCACGTTATCTCTGAATACATTTCATCTGATTTGGAATTTTCCGGTGATTCCAATCATCTCTAAAACCTGGTGTCAAACCTGTTTCATGTCTGGGCTCACACTTCAAAACATAATCCCACAAATATTTTTGAAATATTTCAATTTTTAAAGCACCTTGCATCTTAATATACAGATTATTTAGTTCCAAATTAGAGGAAGTTTGACATAAAATATGATTGGAGAATTGTCAAGGTAAATTGAGAGCCACTGAATTAATTAAAAAAAGGTTACAAATCATTGCTTTTATCGATAATTTAATTAAGGAAATGGTTTTTGAAAAATATGTTAAACAGAGGAAAGACTTTAAAATAAGTCTAGAAATATAAGCTTTTGGTTTATAATTTGAGATAGATCATATTTTCTTCGTTCATTTGAAAATACCTAACAACATGAGTGACGAAATAATCAACTGTCGAACACCGGGTAAAGTTATTTTACACGGAGAACACGCTGTTGTCTATGGAAAGGTTAATATGATTTGAATTTAAATGAATTACTAAAAAGTTGTGACATTTTGTTGTTTAGAGTGCGGTCGCAATGAGTGTTGATTTGCACACAAAAGTGTCCATCAAATTGTTGAAGAACTCAAATGCAGTTCAACTCAGACTCAATGAGAAGACATCAATCAATTGGTCGACTCATAGCTTAGAATCAGTAAAACTGAGTGAAGACAACCAAAACTTGAATAAAGTATTGGTATTTAGCGAATCTTTGGCTCAAAAGTTACCGAAATCTGAAGACAAAAGTTTAGCACAAAATGTAATCGACTCCTGTTCTGCGTTTCTATTCCTTTATCTGGGAATAAGTGACAGCTATTGTTCTTCACGACGAATACCAATGGAGATAACCGTTTCGTCTGACCTTCCAATAGGAGCGGGGTTAGGCTCTTCCTCTGCATATACGGTTGCATTGACCGCATCGTTGTTCAGAGCATTTGGTTTGTCCCCTGAGTTGAGTCTGATAAGTGAGTGGGCCTTTCAGATCGACAAACTATTCCACGGAAAGCCCTCAGGTATTGACAATTCCATCTGCACTTTCGGTGGCGCTCTTCTCTTCCGAAGCGGAAAAATTGTCGAACATTTGCCGAAAGTCCAGTCTTTGCCCGTAATTCTGGTCAACACAAAAGTTCCCCGAAATACCCGAGCAATGGTAGTGAAGGCCCGACAGATATACGACAAATTCACAGATATTATTGAAAACATATTGTCAGCGATGGACGGAATATCAATGAATGCCTGGAAACTAATCCAAGAAAACAGTGATTTGAGTGACTTTGCGGTTAGTCTTCACTTTGTATTTGATTTCAATTAATATGATTTTGTTTTAGAGTTTGTTTGATATAAACCAAAACTTACTCAACTGTATCGGTGCCGGACATCCAGCCATTGATAAGATTGTTGGCTGTGCCCAAAAGTATGCCTTATCGAGCAAACTGACCGGTGCTGGCGGTGGCGGAACAGTCATAATATTCAACACTTTGAAAGGTTAGATATTTTCGTTTATTTTTGTATTAAAAGTTCAAATAATTCACAGAAAGGGATGTAATCGAGAATTTGTATCGAGATTTGACTGCTCTGGGATTCGAATATTGGAGCGTCTCTTTGGGCGGCGCCGGCGTCTCATTCGAGTGACTCGTCTCCGTCGGCAATCTCTTGAAGTAAAAGGACGTGAAGTTGGGATTTAGGGGTAGTGTTAACCAATTGATCAATCGGTCGATAATTTCCCGGATCTGTCATAAAGATCTGAAAACAATATTTTTATATAAAACCCAATATTTTTAGAGAAGAGTCTCTTTGTATACCATTTCGAGCTGTCCGTCCTGTCCGACGGTATCGGACTCCACATTTGTGGCAAACTCTTTGAGTTTTTGCTTATTCTTCTTGTGGGTGATAACCCGGAGCTTCATTTGTGCCCTTTCTATGGGTATAACAGTCTTCAACTGAGGGATCAGTTCAATGGCCTGTTGTTTGCTATTCTTATTGGGTTTGACAGAGAAGTGCATTTGTTTCATACATTTCTCGATTATGGTCACAGTGTAGGGTCTTTTGGTCTCTGGATTCACACATTTGTCGGCAATGATGGTCGCGATGTCTCTATACGTCTCTTCCAACTGATGACTCCTTTCCTTTTCGCTGATCTGAAGCTCTCCTTTCGATAAAATCTATTTTCAAACAGAGGTCCTTAGAAAAAAAGGGTCAGAGGTTATGAGATTTCTCTAACCTCGAGGCAGACTTTCACGTGATCTTCAGTACCGAAACATTTGACCAGATCCTCTTTTTTGGCCGTTTGTCCCTTCGATACGTTGGTGAAGACAGTCTGCGTTTGGAGGACTTCATCGATGTCTTTCTCTCTGATCAGAAAAACAATTCAATTAAATATGTCTTTGAGATGACAGGTCTTTTTGTGCAGACATTTTTTGTCTCCAAGAAACCACTTTATTCTTATAGCAGGCGATCTCAAATCGTTGGCCACATTTCTTCATCCGAACGATGGCCACATTCGTCAATCTTTGCTGATTAGTCGGGGTTTGGATTTTAGACATTTTGAGTCATCAATCAATTCAATCAAATCACAAATTAAAATGAGTTTTCACTTCAGATCACGTGATTGACGACAACTCTTTGAATTGTAAACAAAAATTGTATCCAAAGACTACGTTTAACTTTGAAGGGGTGCCGCTCAATGAACAAGTTTATTTTTGAACATGCACAATTTTCAATTAGATTAAGGCCTGATTAGTGATATCGAAAATAAATTCAGCAGAAAATTAAACTTTAAGGACGCCTAAAGATCAACCTTGCTCATTGAATACAATTGAAATTAAATGAGATGTTATTCGCCTAATTGTTGGGACAAATGATTTGATGAAAAACTGATACTTAAGTTTACTGGATAATTGATAATTATCTTTAATTGAAGGCCAATCTGTTGACTCTCCATATAATCAAAGCATTTGACTGAAAACGAGTTGTATTTTATGCAAAAATATATGTTTTATATGTTTAACGCATTTAAGTCTAAATTAATATTGAATTTGAAACTAAATATCAGTTCGATATCGAGAATGATATTCACCGGAGAATTAGATCGATATAAAGGGTTTACCATTAAATTACTCGATGATAATGACACGAAACTGGTCTCAACCGATGAGTTTGAGTCTTCACTGAAGGGTATTTCCAAATTCGTGTTATTTTACTCTAAATTTCCTCAAATTTGACACAAAATATTTTAACGGTTTTTAGTTATTACCGAAAACTTATTATTTAAGAAATAATTGGAAATAAAATAAAATTTATTGAATTAGAAATCGATTTAATACTGATTTGTCTAATCAGAAGCGTTAGAGGACTGGCAGACCAAGAAATATAGAGTGTCCTGGTTCCAAATTGGTCTCAAGAATACACACTTTATTCCAATTCTAGCGAAAGTAAGAATCCATTAATTAAAATAAGAAATTATTTTCATTATTATCATAGTTTGGATATGTATTCCATCACTCGAAGACTCAATACGTGGTAATGAATAAGTGGTTGTGCACTACAGACCCCTCCAATATCCCGCTCTACGCCTTCACCAATGTTGGAGTCGGTAAGTGTTGACTCATTTTCAGAAAATCTCAGTTAATAATCAATTCTGTCTCTCGTCTACTGACAGGAGGTATAGTCGTCGATGAAAACGATAGAGTTTTGGTCGTCAAAGAGAAGCACTTCTTCGGTAAGCAACAGATTTGGAAGTTTCCGGGCGGGTATGCAGAACAGGGCGAAGACTTTGGACAGACGGCCGTCCGGGAAGTCGAAGAAGAGACTGGCATTAAGTGTGAGTTCCAGAGTGTGATCGCCTTTCGACACATCCATAAGTTTGCGTTCGAGTGCAGTGATCTCTATATTGTCTGTCATTTGAAACCAATTAAAAGCAATTCATCAGATGATGGCCTCCAAGTGAAGAAGTGCTCCTTTGAAATCGACGAATGCAAATGGTTTGCCATCGAAGAGATAAAACCCCTGTTATCCCAATTCAATTTGTATGTCCTTGATAAGTTTTTGGCCAACAGAGCCAACGGATTGAAGATCGGATTGGAAAGCATTCCATCGATTATCAAAACCATTGACCACAAGACTTATTCCATTCATAAAGATCTTTGACCACAACTTTTATTACAATAGTTTTATTAAAATTTAAGTAAATTTATGTAAAAATTTGATTAAAAATAGGCTTAAAATTGGAATAAACGTTGAATTTCCGAATAAACACATAATTTGTTTAAATATTAAATTCATTTGAAAATTGATTTAATAAAAGACAAGTCATAAAAGGTCTTCACTATCGACAGGTCTTCCGATTCTTTAGATAAAAGTAAATATGAATCTCAAAAGTGGAGAACATTTACAGAATTAATACACAAAACAATTGAATATAAATAACAAATGGCTTTCATTCGACTAATTCTTATCTTTTATAAAGTTTTGGACAATCGTCGGGAGCTCTGAATCTTTGAATATATATTTATGTCCGTAACCGTACTGTCCATTAAATGCTATCATTTGTGCTTTTCTGCAATTCTTTGGCTGATCCTTAAGTGACTGTTCATAGAGTTTGTGTCCCAAATGGAACGGAACGATACCATCGTCTTGAGAATGAAGAATAAGTAGAGGAACTCCTATTCGACTTAACAGTGAAATGGAGTCGAAATTTGTTACTTCATTGTCGACAATCGGTTCCACAAAATATTCGTTAAAATACGGGAAATAGTTTCGAAATACTTTGGAGAAGGGATGCCATTGGATGGCCTCACCGATCGAAGTAAAGGGAGCCTCCAATACCAACGTTCGGGGGCTGTCCTCCGAAGGTAATTGACTAACAAAGCGAACGCCAACCGCTGTTCCCAACGAATGGCCCCAAACTGTGACTCGACTTCTGTTAACATGTTTTTGATTTAAGAGCCAATAATAGACAGCATTTGCGTCACTCCGGAGGCCGTCAGCCGTCGGCCACACATTAGTTGAATCTCCATATCCTCTATAATCAAAGGCGACGACGTGTGCGTCCAATTGGTTTGACTGAGACAACACTTCATACAATTGTCTTCTATGGTGACCACCTCTGGCGCCACCGTTGCCGTGAAGATAGAAAAAGACGGGTCTGTTATCACCAAAGCTGAGTAAACTGTCCAAAGAGTTGGTGTGTTTGAGACAATCTTCTACTCGACTCGACGGCAATATATGCCAAACCCCTAACCGAATGGTCTGATTATTGTCCTCATGAGTAACGAACAAATTTTGAGTACAATTCATGCCAAACGAGTTGATCGGATCACTTAAGTTCTTGAAAAGCGGGAAATTCACGTAATTCATGAATACTAAGAGCCGGCGGACAGTCAAAGAGTACCGAAACACAAACGGACTCGAAATCAATACAATGGACACAATTATTAATATGAGAGACAATGATATTAACGTCCATTTGATGAGTGCTTTGATTCGAGAGATAATCGATTTCTTATTGGAATTTGAGTTCAGTTTCAATGGTTTTGAGTTCATTCTGTCGTTATTTGAATGAAGTCTTCGGTTGTGGTCTTTATGTCTTCGCCTCAGTTTGTGGTCCATTATTGCAATTAAATCAGTGAATAATTAATAAGATTTGAAGTAAACTTTGATCAGAGATAACGAACGAAACGATTTGAAATGTTTTTCTCGTTTATTGCAATAATAGCTAACATTTTATCACTTGTTTTGGGTTTTTCTCCACTCTATCGATGAATCGTTAATTTGAGTGAAGGGTTGCTCTCAAAACACTATTCACTCGTTATTCTTGTTTTGAATCAATTCTTCAATTTTTCTAACTTTTAATTGATTTTATCCCTTATTATCAGAATAAATAACTTTTGTATTAAAAATATTTTATTCAAAATTTTCAAAACATAATTCAAAAGACACTAAATTAAGAGATTTTAGAATCGATTAGACTTTAGTTATAAATAAATACAATAAATGTGTTTTGAAAACTATTTTTGTAAATAATATCCGAAAATATTCTTTAAAATGAGAGAGAATTCAATACAATATTAATTGTCATCATTTCCGGGGACTCTCCACCCGGTGTTGCGGCCGACATCATAGAGATTATCAATGGCTTCGTCCACACAATTGAGTCGTTTGAGTTCCAAATACTTCTTATAGAGATGTAGTGCTGTCTTCGCGTCCTCTACGGAGTCGTGTGTTTCCGACTGAATGTTTATGTCGAGGAAATGCCAGGCGAGGAAACGGAGGGACACCATTCGCTTGAAGTTAGGCGATTGGAACAGCAGTACGGTGTCGATCACCTGTTCGGGCGGTACCACCAAATTAATAACACGGAAGTCGTTCCGTAAGCCGTGTCCCACAAATATAACTCCGATATCAATGAGAAACCGTAACTTCAAATACGTTGACTTCAAAGTCGTTAAATGCTTTGAGGAGAGGCTGACGTCCAGATCTCCCGGTTGTATACCCGAGAATTTGGTCATATAGTCGGCCACCTGGTCCTGAGTCGAGATATAGTCGTCAATAAATGTCTGGCCTTCCAGTGAACCAAAGCCTCGAACACATGATATACGAGCGACAGACTTCTGTGAGGGCTTTATTGTGGATCGGGTGCCGTCAGCCCTGAGTTCTGTTTCTTCCTGATTCAGAGTAACGAACTCTGCGTCCATCGCAACGATATCTCCCTTTTGAGGCATTTCGTCACTACTGAGGGGAGAGAACGAAATGCTTCCGCGACGGGCTTTTGTCGCCAGACTTATGTCTTCCCCGAAGACATCACTAGTTATGCCGTTTTTCAGTGACAACAGATTTGAGTGCAAATCATTCAGATTTTTGCGGACATAAATCAAAATCGACGGCACTTTCCACAAGAGATCGTTGGAAACGACTTCTTCAACAGTTATCGGACTAATTGAGTAGTGATTGAATAGAAACCAATCGTTTGTATGCGAATCGGCGGCAGATCTCTGTTCGAAATATGTTTTGTCCACTTTTATGGCCGAAACTATATTTCCGATAATACTATCGTTTTTCTTAACCACAGAGGAAACGCTCATCAGTTCGTAATCCATGTATTGGTCTTCTGTTTTCTGTTCGGTACTGATGTCTAACTTACCGCTCGAATCGATGTAAACTCCGAAAGACAATGGAATCCACGAAATGATATCTTTTTCTTGTGTTTCACTCTTCTCGTGACTAAACTTACAGTCACTTCGGTTACAATTACTTCCATAACGACACGACTTCTTAGGGGTTGACATCTCCTGCAGCGGACAACTGACTATCTGTTTAGTGGGATCGACAGAACTCATCATATTCTCGATTTGGTTCTTCCAGAATCTGATGGCCTGTTCGTTGTCGAGACCCGTATTGATGGCCAGAATGTGTGGAATCTGTTTGGCCTCTCGTTTTTCGACGACTGTCTGATACTTCAAACACTTCTCACAATAGGTTTGTATCGTCTGTTCGGTTAGAATACTGTGTTTTAATAGATCCACAAATTCTGTGCATTTGATGGACTCGTTTGGATAGTTTAAAGTGATTGGGAAAGAGTTGTGCGGCTGTTCCCACCTGTGCTCACACTTGCATTTATAGCACCGAAGCAGAGACAGTGAAAAGAGTTCTTTTATGAAAGAGTTTTCACTCTTATTATCGGAAGACTTATTGGTCTCCTCTTCGCCTTCGAACACATCGTTGAGACCTTTGGAGGCCTCGGAGTCTAATTGGCTTAATATAAATCTCAGCCATTGTTGGGATAGCTTTGAGTAACTGATTTGTCTTCTGATGGTCTCGTCGTCCGGAAAAATCAGATTCAGAGCCGAGGCCTCAGGCATTGTGCGGAAGGCGCGCAGAAAATTGTTTGCCTGACACGGGCTTTGTTTGGGGGCGATGTCCAACATGTGGAACAGGAAACCCAACTCACATATAAGACAATATTCCTTTTTGCAGACGTGACCCATAATTCCCGTCCGAAGGGGACGAATGAAGTACAGGCTTTGAATCATATTATTGGAGTACGAGTTGGGAAGTGTTGAGTCTAAGCCCGTGAATGGCGAGTGATTATAGCGGCCGAAGTCATACTCGTCTTTATCTACTTTGTTGTAATTCGGTTCCAGAAAGTAATACCTGTGCGGCATCTCATTGGCTTCGGGACTGTCTGTTGTGTTTCGTACAGAAATATGAGACCAAAAATAAATTCTAATTCGAGACAATACTAACTCCGTTTAGAATTTGGCGTCGACTCTGAGGCCACGGCTGACCTCATTTGGAGGCCTTTTCCGTGATTCGGAGCGTAACCAATAGACCCGACCATCCGTAGAGTTCGTAAAATTTCGGGATCGATAGGAGGGGTCGGACGGTATGATTTGCGACACATTTCAGGCGACATATCAGACAAAAGCTTTTCCATAACCATCGAGTAATTAAAGGGAGATATCTCTGAGACGGGAGTCCATAAGTCAGTAATGGGAACGGGTCGGACCGGTTCTATCGGATCTGCAAATTCTGTTTGTTTGCTGTTTATATTGAAGTCGACTTCATTACAGGCGCCCAACAAATATATAAAGTTCTGGTCGTCGCCGAACGCAAAGGCCTGTCCCGTAGAGGACACGTCGAAAGTACTAATGGAAGCACCAGAAGGGGGAAGTTGTACGCTATGTATGGACCGCTGGGAATAATCTGTGACATCAAATATCTGGAACTGACCCGTTTGGGACACAACACAACATTTGGCCGCAAATTTGGGCAAAAATTTGATCAAATAGGGGGAGAAGTTGGGCATAGGTATGGGCGCCACCGCTTTCATCTGACGCAAGTCATAGAGCATAAGAAACTGGTCGGCCATATAATTACCCATTCGTTCAGAGAAACCACAGGTCACTAAATAATTGCCGCAAACGTCGAACGAAGAGAGCATCGAATGGGACTGAAATTCCCTCTGAATGGCCAACGAATGGGTGTCTCTCAGAGTTATCTATCAGTAAATCCATCAAAACTTAAGTCAAAGGAATTCATAAGACTTTTGTCTGGTTATCGAACCACACCTTTCCGTTGGGATCAGCCAAACAGATGAATTTGGGATGTTGTGCCATTATAACACATCCCGGGTCCGAGATATCTGTGACCCTCACGTGTTTGACCCGTTCGATGTCCAACTCAATCATCTTTTCCTGATGTCCGGCCATTAGAAGCAAACCCGACGGCAAAAGTGTCATACACTGCATGTCTCGCATCAGAAGCTCTGACTTATGATTGAAAATAGTGAGTCCCCGACGTTTGGACAGTCTTAACGAGTCTTTGGTCAGAGACAGGACTCCAGAGACAGACGTCAAGACGTCTCTGATGTCATTGATGTGGTCGATGTGGAAAGACGTGTATTTCTCTAATGTATAAGAATAATAAGATGTCAAATGACCCGAAATGTTGGCCATCCATAGCAGCTCTTCGTATAGATCGAAGGCCACACAGGAGACACCCGTCGGCCGATTGGCGCCTATATTGGAGCCGATGTCAGCCACACAAGAACTCAAAAGTGAATAATCCATTGAAGAGGTCATCAATTGATTGGGTTTAGCGGCAAATATATCACAGATTATTGTCAACGATTTGTTCCTTAATTTGGTTTTTAAATAATTTCCTGATTTGTGTTAATATTTGAAAATATAATTGAATTTAAATTTTCATTCATTTGTTTGTATTCTTTGTCATTATTTTCAATCATTCAAACATTGATCACAAATAACGTAACACTTTTGAGAGGACAACAAATGATGAAAACCGCTGCCAAAAGCGATGTGAGAATATTGCCTCACTATAGCTGAGATACTGAATTGCGGTCAAAGCTC
>JAQGBD010001453.1:0-15933 GCA_034698165.1 Punctoribates punctum | reverse complement strand
CAATCCTGCCATATTTTGAGAATCTGTCGGGATTCCCGCGGGATCCCGCGAAAACGGGACACGATTTCGGAGCCTAAGACAAACTCAGTCTTTCTCTTTAAACGTTTCGACAATTATTTTCAGACGTCTATTGCTTTTTAATCGTGTTTTCTTGAATTTCGAAATCATTGATCATTACCTGAAATTGAAGTTATATTAATTAATTAATAAATTTTCCGTTTTTCAAAAGCAAAAACACAATTGTCTAGAATTATTTTTAGCCATACTCTTCTCATTGATCAAGGTTGATTGAATTATTGGACAAACAAGAGATTAATATCAATCTATCAATATCAAATTATCTCGAGCAAATCAATATTTAACTAGGAAAGAACTACTGATTGGAAGTTCAAAATTATAAATTAATTATAAGTTTTTAAAATAAAGTTCAACTTTTATTAATTTATTCAATGAAAAGGTGAAGAAAAATAATGGAACACAAGTATGGTATTAATTAGCTCTATATATGTCATCGCAGGCGTCGGTGTCTTCAGGAGGAACACAAACGCGGAACTGTTCGTCAAAGACAGCGTTCGACGGATTGCAGTCAAAGAGGGTTTTGACGAACTTTCCCTTCACTTCATGACATCTGTAGAACTTATGGCAATCGTTTGGGTTTCGGAAGAAGCCGTCCTCTTCACAGCTCAGGGGTTGAGTCCAATGGGAGGGAATGTTTTGGGGCACAGGTGTGGTACTAGTTCTTCTCGCCTTTGCTTTGGGGAAGAGATCCGGGTGTGCCACACAGCACAGGTTATCGCACACCTATCAGTACCAAGATTAAATTAGGATTTTATTTCCTAATAGTGTATAACTCACGTGATAGGGACCGCATTTGATTCCGTCCTCCATAAACTGTTCATAGACTTCGACGGCGTCGGGGCACTGGACGATTGAATCTTTAAGACTGATATGTGCGGGGTATGACCGGATTGTGTTGTCCTTTGTTTCGGGCAACTCATCCTCACAGAGCGCGCACTCAATTTTACACGGATTGTGATATGTATTCTGACCAATGAAAGTCAGTTGTGCCGTTCCGGTAGAATTGAATCTTGGGAAGAGCTGTTTGCATCTGTCGGCCCGGTCTAAGCTTCCAATATATGGCGTCGGATAGGCTTTAGAGACAAATATTCATTAATTTTTCGTTTAAATTAAAATCTGAGTTACAGTGAAATCAAATTTTTACTGAACTCTACTCAGAGTTCATCAAAAGGAGAGTAATTTTATGCAAATTATGTGTGAATTATGTGTTCAGTGATTCGTAATAATTAAAATTCAAGTTCAATGAACATAGAAAATTAGGTGAATTATCACAACAAAAACTAGCAAGGACATTATAAACTTACGTATTTCCTCTGCGTTGAATCCTCTACAGTGCTGTCCACGAGGATTGCCAGCTGTTCCCGAATCCTGACCAAGAACACATTGCAGGCCCACAACAGTTATTAAAATACAGCTATTTATCATTGATTTCATTTTAATTAATGAGTTGGACAACAAATCAACTGAAAAGAGTCGACAACTTGTGCTCAAACAAATCAAATAGCAATTAGCAAGATCAAAAATTTTATTGATCCTAATTTATTCAGGAATTTTTAGCACTTATTTCTCATTAATACGTTTTCCTTGTTATCAGTCAATCAATTGAAAGAAAGAAAAACTTATTTCCCAAACATTCAGTTCTGAAAACTGTTTAAAACTAAAAATATTTTTATAAATCGAAGCGAAGAAAAAAAATCTCAAAAAAAAACTGTTAAACCAATCGTCGAAATACACGATAAATGAGGAAAACTTATTCTAATCCCCAAACAGTTTAGTAATTTTGTGTACAGACTATCACAAGACTATCATCAGATTTGTGAGAATTTTATAAACTAGTGAACCAAATAGTGGTTTGGGTGGTGTTCTGCACAGCACTCGATTTGTCGTAAAACTTCTTTTTTACTCTTATTTCGGCAAAACTTTTAAGTGATGTCCAAGGTCTGCCCTTAACATGAGCTTATCTCTCAGTAATGTACAAGAATCTCATACATACCTAATTGTAGTTGAGCAATGTCAATTAATTATTTATCTTTGCATCTAAATTGAATCTAGATTAAATAGCCACTTAACTTCTCGTTTCGTGTTTTATATCCCTTGGCTATCATCAGATTGAAGTCTTTTTACAGTTAACTAATAGACAATTATATATTACCAGAAATTTGGGTCAAAATTCATATAATATTTCAAATATTTGAAGTCTAAAACTGTATTCAATTGACTGAAGTTTGGGTTTTATTCGTAAGTCTTTCACAACGCGAATAAATATTCAATATTTTAGTCTTAAATACAAACAGTTTTTAAACACATTTTGAAAAATTTAGAGCTCTTTCTGAATACAAATGAATTTGAATTTTAAATCACTTAAAAACAGAGCATAAAATCATTTAACCTGGTTTATAGCTTGTTTCATAAGTGGGCATGATAAATTTATTTCAATTATCGATAGTGTGAATCAGGAATTAATTTGTAAATTAAATTTCAATTAAACTCTTATTTAAATAAACATTAATTTATGTTTGGTTTGAATTCAAAACTAATGCTGTCTGTCCTTCCCTACCATTCCTGCATCTCATCAGTTAGTCTATGGATTTTGTTGACCTCATCCATAATCTGGACCAATTTACTCTTGATTTGAGCGTCTCTGTACTCATTCTTATTGCGATATTTCACCGATAATTGCCTTCCGATGACCCGGAGTTTCATCGATAGATCGCTCGACAAATACAAGTATTTCGTTGTTTTAGGCGAAAAAAGTTCACTCAATTCGGTCCCAGAATTGACTTTAAGGCCGTCATAACTATTGTGAGACTGAGTGAATCCATAGCACAGGTAATAGGGATCGTCTCTTATTGTTTCGCTCAGTTGAATGTCAACTAAAGCCATGTTATCGGTGATAACCGGGTGAACTGTGAACTCTTTAGTGTCCGGACTGCATATCTCGCCTCCTGTTCCTGGTTTTGTAGTGAACCCTATCCTCAGTTTGTGGTTAGACTTCTGACCGATGAATAGGTTGTTCCCAAACAGTCTCAAAGTTATCAAAACTTTGTCCGGTATTACAGTCAACCCGTTCTCATCGATAATCACTGGATATTTGGACGACTCAGCTCTGAATCCATAGATAACCGGTTCGTTTTGAATAGTTCTCAACAGAAGGACAGTTGTCTTTGACGACAGTCTGCTCTGAGAATCACTTGAATCAAATTAATTAATTAAAATTCAAGGTTTTTATAAAAATTTGTCAAATTATTAATTAATTACTTCTCTCTTATCTTCAGATCAGACGCCGAATGAGTTGTCGAAGAGATCTGAAAAATGATAACAAATATTAGGAAAACTAAACATTCAATTGAAGCCATTTTCAGTCGAAACTGTAATGTGTTTTGAATATTCTTGATAGTTGTGAGCAAGGTTTTATTTTATAATGTCATGTTATATCAAATGTGCAAGTAAAAAGATTTCATCAAATAGGAATTCAATTTAAAGTGTGTGAACATGCTAAAATTTCAAAAATCTACCCTAGTGCATGCATTTTTCTATGAAATTCATGACAAATGTAATATTATTTTCCTTTTTAAACACCATTTGGAGAAATTTGATTAATTAGTTGAATGAAGTTTGAGTATCAGATATACAGTTGTGTAATAGAGTTGAGTACAGGTGTATAAACTTGCAACTAGAGTCTATTTTTCAAAGTGAAGCTCAACTTTAGGTTTAACTTTATTATGGATTTTTCCAAATTAAAAAACTCAATATAATTGTCTTATTTTAAAATCAAGATTTTGGGTAAAAAATATAGAAATGAGCATGTCATATTTTGTAGTTGCTTTTTATTTTGTTTTCCAATAATTATGGAAACTCCTAATCGTAAAACTAACCTTGCCATTGCTCTAGTACACGCACATTGTCACATCAATATTAATGGTTATTTTTACGTGACTTCAAAAATATTTTGATTATTCTCAGAATAGCAGAAAATAAATCATTACCAAGGCTCATTTCATAGAATAAAGTTAATTGCTAGATTCGTATGCATACCTAAAGATTATATTCACTTTTGAATTGTTTTTATATTGTATTTTTAATCAAGTTTATTTAAATCTGAGCGTAAATTATTTCAGAGAATATGGACTCGAATAAAGAAAGAAGAATGCACCATGTTAAATTGATTGCCAAAGCAAAGTTGAACCGATTTCTCTCGGAAAATGTTGACACACGTATTAACTTCAATGGTCTGGAGAGGTTCTTGATCAAACATGTTGTGATCGCTTCGAATTCATTTGATGACTACCAGAGGGGCCACATATCTGGCAAAAGGCGAAAACTTATTTTATTGATCAGACTCTTCAGTCTATTGACTGCTATTCGTTATATGACTTCAGCTCTTATTAACACAAACTTTGTTAGCATTACTCTTATGGCTGATCCTCATTACCTGTTGGGTCACAAACGGCTCAACTCATTCATGTTGAGCTCAGCCATCATTACCGCTAATATAGCAATAGGAGGCCTGCATTTCATTTTTGAAGGAAAGGGAAAATTCACATTAATTTCCTTCTTTTATAATATTCAACACCAAAACGACAGTAATTATGAACTGAATTCCCTTTATTTCCGCAAATTCTGTCTTAAGAAGAATTTTCTCCTCAAATATGCATTAAATTCAATATTATTTATGCCAATGATTCTGTTGAATGTCATCTATTTCTATGGCCTAACAATTATAGCCTATTTAGACCCGGATAAGAATTTTTCAATGGTATCAATAATATTCTGGAATTTTTGCAAATTAATCTGGATCTTTGACCTCTTCACAATCGCGATGGGAGGATTTGCCTATTATTACCTAGCCACACTTTATCTGAAATACCAATTTAAACAAATCAATGAAGAGATTCTAAATTGTATTAAAAACAAAGACTTAATGAGTTTGAGGGAAGCCATCAATTCTCACAATTCAATAAGTGTTTCGACATTCAAAGTCAACCTTATGTTCAAATACCTTCTATTCATTCTGTTCTACTTCGTAAAGGCACCGCTCAATGGCCTGTTATATATATCGCACGCCCCCGACACTAATGCAATTGCTCGTACGTTCATGGTGATTTTTCTGGTTGTTTGCATTGGTATTCTTTTATCTGTTACTCTGATGTCAGCCTCTGTTAGCAAATGGGCTCACCATAGCTATCAACACATTTTTGGTTTGTTGGTCACCAAAGATATGCCTTTTCAGGTGAAGAGCAAAGTCGAGCGCTTTATTGAAAGACTGTCCGGTCCTGAAATAGGCTTTTATTGTCTTAATATGTTTAGTATCAATAATCAGGTTTTCTTTCATTATGTTATTGGTTGGATTACCAATTATTTTCTAATGCTTGAGCTTGCTCATAAAATGGGCATTTTATAAAAATCGTTGAAGAGTGTTATTAATAAATATAAATGTTTGGGTTTTCGTTAATTAGTTTTCAGACCAATTCTCATAAAAGGTGTTAAAGACATTTTTGAATTACATTATGAATAAATAATTGATGGCTTCATATCGAAGCACTTCTTAGGCATTGTTGTGAGGCTTATAATGAGAACTCAAAGCAGTCAAACCTTTAACTCTCAAAAGAGTCGATTAATTGTTGATAAGTTAGCGCTCTATTCATTCTAACAGTGGTTTCTCAAAAGTTTACTCCGCTTTCAAATGAATGGAAAAACGCTTTATATTAAAAATGACTCTTTCTTTCATTTTGAGATGACATGAATTATCTTGATACTTTGTTTGTATTTTTTAATATATCAATAAATGTTGAAGAAATAGTTCATATTTTAGTTAAGATATTTATTCTGTTATTTAAATTATATTTTTTGAATAGAATTTGGATATTTTTGGGAACAATTTTAATAAAATGTAAATTTTAAATATAAACCTGGTATTTAACCAAATCGCTTGAAGATTTTCATAAGAGATTCCCAGAAAGAAGTACTCCTAGAAGAGGTCTTCTCCATTTCATCAGCCACTTGGTATTTTTTGCCACCCTTTTTGGGAACGGATACTAAAGACAAATTCGAACGAATCTCAGCTTCACTCAAATTTTGTTTTCCTTTGTATTCAGTTTTGATTACAATAAGAGTTGCGTTGAATTTCTTGTCTTTCATGTGTTTAACCATTTCCATGGTCTTCTCCACTCGCTTTCTGCCCAATTCACCAGGAATGGTCTTGCTTACATTCTTCTTACCTTCAGTATCGATATCATTATTGATGACCGAGGTTGATAGAACTAGAACAAAACAAAATAAATGTCCACAATTAATCTAAAACACATAAGCAAATAATTACCCAATTCAATCAGAAGGCACAATAGAAGAGCCAACAAAATTTGAACTTGCATCTTGCAGGTTTCAACTCAAATCTCTGAATGAAATTAACTATTTTGTGAACCGACTTAAATCATAACCCGATTTGTGAAACATTTGAGTTTAAGTCACGAAATGCTAATAAAAATTACATATTTTTGAAATATTTTCAAATACTATCAATTGTTTCATGAAATCGAATATAATTAATGTACAAAATTAGCAAGATGAGTTGCTTGTTTATAGTGTTTAATTATGACTTTGATTTGTTTCAATAACAAGACCAATTACTGATAAACAAAATCCAAACGATAACAAGATTAATGAGATGCCATGCAAATTAAGCCCATGATTTTGATCTTGGTCGAATCCAATAACTCGTTTCATTAGTTTATTAACGCGATTATCTACTCTATCATTATATATCATATTTGATTTCAATTTGTATAAATGTATCTTGTTCTCATCTTCCTTTTCCACTATACCGGACCCAAAAACACTGTTAATACTAATATGAATGATAATTAATTTCTATCTAGAGCAGTTTATTTGAACAAATTTACATACAATTCCTTGATTTTCAATTTCAGGCTAGAGTTTATGCTTTTGCGAACAGGAAATCCACCTAGGCCCATTGATAGGCTTTGCTGTGATTTATGGAAAGGCAGCCGATTATGGAACTGAATAATGCTATTTATGTCTGATTCTGTGCCAACCAATGCATAGTGTGTATCAAAGAGCTTGCTCAAAACACTAGTTTTGAAGTGCTGTCCAGAATTGATCCTGATCAATCTAGAATTCAACTGAGGGTACATCTAGAGTTATCTGTATACCAGGTAATCAAATAATTATAATTAGAAGAGGAGTACCTGACCCAGTCTTCCGCTATCGACGAAAATATTTACATATTTCTGTTGAATGAGTTGTTGGAAGGAATCTATAGTTATCTTACATTTGGATCTCATCGACGCCTGAATATCGGTTACGAATACCTGACGTAAAATGAGTGTCGATATTAACCAAAATATAAGTGAAATTATTGAATACTCCCAACACAAATGAATTGAACCTGGTTAAATTTAAAATATTATAACGTGAGGGTTGATAAGCAATTTGAAGAGCGATGTAAACGATGCGACTCACCCTGTCCCACCAGAATTCCGAAATAATTAGTCATAGTTTGAAATAATTTAATTTTTTTGAATTTGTATTTTTCAATAGAAAAACAATCGATGTATGAAAATATCAAAAGTGATATTAAAATTAAAGCCCATATTTGAAAACTAAAGATCGAGAACAATTTGACAAAATTTTGCGGTCCATATGTGGGGACAGTCAGTATTGATAGGCTCGAGGTTGGGATTAACGGACGGTAATCAACAATTGTGTTTCGAGAGCTGCTGAAACTGAACCAGTTTAATAAAACATCTGCTTTCTTTGAGGAAAATTATCAAGATACAAATTGAATGTACTTTAGAATAGGATTACTTTGTCATAAATTAATTTCAAGGCTCCATGCCAACTGTTATTAGAGAAATAACCACCCTCATTTGTTTCAGACATTATGAAACTGACTCTGAAGGGTAACCATATTTAAATACCTTAACAATAGTTTATAAATTATAACTAACCTTGTTTTGAGCTTGGTCGACAACAATTTGAGTAAGTTCAAATTTAATAAACAAATGAACTTTGTTCGGCTAAAAATTTTCACCTAGATCAATAGTTTTTTTAGACATTTTAAATTTTTTTTTTCTCAAAACTGTCACCTTTTCAGGAAATATAACAACATTGATGCGATTGACTGAATTATTCCCAAAATAAAGCTCTTGGTCCTCTTTAATACAAAAGTTTGCGATCTTGTCTTCAAAACGGAACATATTTTCAAAACAACATTGAATTCAATGCAATATTTCGTTAAATATTTTCATTTTCTCCATATTTACTGATTTAAGAAAAGTTTGAATCAATAGCCAGCAACAAATATTTGCTTAAATGTCAGTTTATTTGTGTGTGGATCAAGTTTTCGAATCGACCTTGTTTACACTCTTATGAATAAAAGTCTCTAGATTAAGTAATAAAAGTTTTATTTAATTTCCTGGTTGAAAATTTTGTCAATTTTTTACAGTTTATATTGGGTTTAGAATCAAAAATATTTGTAAAACACATCAAATGAAAATATGATTAACTTGAACATTCACTTTACACTCTTATTTCTCTCATTAACAAGGGACATTATCGATATAGAGAATCCAAAAGAAAGCAAGATCAAAGATAGTCCTCGCATAGTGAGCCCATAATTTTGATCTTGCTCAAATTCAGTTACCTTTTTAAACAGTTTACTCAAACGGTTGTCATTCCTTTGTGTCATAGTTTTGTTGAATTTGTAACGGATTTTGTAGAAATGTATCTCGTTCTTTTCCTCTTCCAAGATTATTCCCATATAGTACACGACGTCAAAGCTAAATTTTAATAAAAAGAATCTAGCAAATAGTTTAACCCATCAAATATTATTTACAATTTCTTAATTTCAAGTTTTAAACTACTGTTTAAACTTTTCCTTATAGGATATCCACCAAGACCAGATGAATCAGACTTTTGTATAGACTTGTGGAACGGGTACTGATTGTAGAATTCGATTATACTATTGATTTTTGGCTCGTGGCAAACCAGTGCGTAATTATTATCAAATAGTTTTGTCAGAATACTGGCTTTGAATTGTTCCCTGGGATTGATCTTGATAATTCTAGATTTCATTTGAGGATATAACTAGGAAAATAAATTCGATTTTAAAATGATCTAGTTTGTTAATATTGAGAGAAAGGCCAACCTCTTGGACTGTATAGCTGTCAGTGATTACGTGAATATATTTTTGTCGTATCAGTTGTTGAAAGGAATCGATAGTTATCTTACGTCTGGATCTCATAGACACCTGAATATCGGTTACGAATATTTGACGTAAAATATATGTCGATATCAACCAAAAAGTCAGTGAAATCTTAGAATATCCCCAAAATAAACGTATTGAGCCTGGTAGGTTTTGGGGTATTCAGCTAGTTTAGTATCAAAACAAGACAGACCTCACTTACCCTGTCCTACAAGAAGTCCGAAATAATCGGCAAGAGTTCGAAGAAATTTTTTAATCGAAAAATAATCAATAAATGAAAATATCAAAAGTGATATTAAAATTAAAACCCAAATTAGAAAACTGAAGATCGAGAACATTTTCACCAAGTTTTGTGGTCGATATGAGGGGACCGTCAGTATTGATAGTCCTGCTGATGGAGTGAATGGACTGAAATCAACGATTGTGTGTCGGATATCATCGAAACTAAACAAATTCATTATGAGATCTGCGGTCTTCAAAAATGAATTAATAATTTGAAAATTTAAAAGTCCAAATCAACCTGGTCATAAGCTAATTTCAATCCTCCAGTCCAGGTATTATTAATGAAGCGACCACCTACATTATTTTCCGATATTTTAAAACTCACACTGAATAAAAAATCAATCATGGTAAAACAGTTTTTACGTGAGTTTTAATTTATGACAAACCTTGCATTTATTTTTCTTGTTAATAGTTTGAGCAAGTTCAAATTAAATAGACAAATGTATTTAGTTTGGCCAAACATTTTCCTCTAAATCAAATTTATTTAATATTTAATTATCATGTTCTGAAAAAAGTATACCTGGTCTGGAAATATGCCAACATTAATGTGATTTATCGAATTATTACCAAAAAAGACATCTTGGTCATCCTTTATACAGAAGTTTCGTATCTTGTCTTCAGAGCGAAACATATTCTCTCTTTGAGTTTAATTTATGATGTTTTTGAAATCGCATTTAAAATAATATATTACAAAATAGAATTTAATTTGTCAAGTTAATTTTAAATTTTCATTTTCAACACATGACTTGAATGTTATTTACTCAATGTCATTTTATGTGATTGAATAAAGTTTTTCTTTAATTAATTTTCATCGATCAATTTATTATTGATCTAGCAAAGTTTATATAACCTAGAAAGTTTTATTTTGTTTGAACTTAAATATAATTTTAAATAAATTAAAACATTTTTTATTGAATTTTTTTATTTTCGATCATTTTTTTCGTTAATGAGAGAAATTACTGACAAAAAGAATCCAAAAGACAACAATATTAAGGACACGCCGTGCATATTAAGATCAATATTTTCTCCTTGGTCATTTTCATTGACGCCTTCAATCAATTTTCTGATCCGATTATCGCTTTTCTTGATAATTATCTTTTTAACTTTCGATTTCAATTTGTATAAATGTATTTTGTCGTTATCCTCTTTGTCGATAATTCCTGCTTGGTGAACTATTTCAAAGCTAATAGAATATAATATTTTTCAACTAGTTTACAAAATCTTAATCCGGGTTACTTACAATTTCTTAATTTCAAGCTTCAAACTGTTGTTCAAAGTTTTGCGAATAGGAAAGCCACCAAGATCAACCAAATTACCATATTTTGATTTATGGAATGGGAATCGATTGTAGAATTTAATTATATTATTTATATCGGATTCAGTGCCAACCATTGCATAGTGATAGTCAAATAGTTTTGCAAGAACCTTTGCCTTGAACTGTTCTCCAGAGCTAATCCTAATTACTCGATGTACCATTTGTGGATATATCTTGGAGAAAGTCATAGGCATGAATAGTGACCTAGTTTGAATAATAAAATGAGCGAAACCTGTTTCAGTCTTCCCGTATCGACGAATACATTGACATAACTCTGTTTTAAGAGCTCTTCGAACGAATCGATAGTTATCTTACGTCTGGAACTCATCGACTCCTGAATATCGGTTACGAATATCTGACGTAAAATGAATGTCGATATCAACCAAAATATTATTGAAATTTTCGAATATTCGCAAAATAAATGAGCTGTGCCTGCTCAAATCAATATTTATAACAAATATGAAGTAAGAGTACCAAATGACTTACCCTGTCCCACAAGAAGTCCAAAGTAATCGCATAAAGTTCGAGGAAATTGTATTTTTTTAACCGAGAAGTAATCGATAAATGAAAACATGAAAAGTGATACAAAAATATAAACCCATATTTGAAAAGTTAAAATCGAGAACATTTTGAGCGAATCCTGCGGTCCATATGAGGGCACCGATAGTATTGTCAGACTTCTGGTTGGAATATAGGGACTAAACTCAACAATTGTGTCCCTGTTATGCACCGAAATGAACTTGTTCATTACTATATCTGCAGTCTTGAAAAATTAAAAGCAAATTATAAGTAAATTTCTTTATCAAAATGAACCTGTTCACTAATTAATTTCAGTACTCCAGTCCAAGTATTATTAAATGTGATAAGACGACCACCCTCATTCTTTGGTGCAATAATAAAACTGACGCTAAAAATATACTGATTGAAAGTCACCTTTCTCAAATTTATAAATATCACAAACCTTGCATTAATCTTGGTGGATAATAATTTGATCAAATTCAAATGTAATAGACAAAGATATTTTGAGTGGCCTATTGTCGTCACCTTGAACAAATCGGTTGAAGTTTTGAAATATCAATTTAATATAGTTTAAAATCACCTTTTCTGGAAAGGTTCCAATATTTATGTGATTCATTGAATTTTTGCCAAAATAAACATCTTGGTCAGTCTTAATACAAAGGTTTCTCACCTTATCGTCGAACAGAAACATTTTTCTTCACAACATTTACTCTATGCTCTTGGTATAAGTTATAACAATTAAGAACACTCTGACACTGAATATTGAATTATTTTTAATTTCATCTATTATTCCAATGCTTTTATTTTAATAATTTTGAGATTTCATTTTTTTATCAAGTCAAATATTACTTTTCCAATCAATTAGATGATGACATTTACTTAACGTCATCGACGTTTGATTGAAATAAAAGTTTCAAGATTAGTTTTCATCGACCAATTTACTTTTCTTCTAGCAATGTTTATAACTTATAAGTTATAACCTTGACAGTTTTAATTAAGTAGTTTTATTCATTAAATTTATTTTTCAATTGTTATTTACTTGTTTTAGTATTTTAAGTTGAACAAGTTCATTTTTTATGATAAGTAATATAATGTTATTTCATTTGAATAGCATTTGTTTGAAGCGTTTTAATTGGATTTCTATTAAATCTGAATTAACTTTCAATTTGAAGCAAATATAAGTTAAAATCCGATAGAAAAGAAGCAAGATTATTAATGACTGCCATGACTTATCATAGCTGTCATCATCCAGGTCATTTTTGTACATTTCCGATGATATGTGATCCACAGGACAGGCGTCAAATCCATAGAAGTGAACAAATATATAGGCATGATAATGTGTCACAGGATTCATATAACCGAGCTTGATGAAAAACTGGTCATATTCCCTGGCAGTAGTGCCCTCCTGTCCCGATAGGATAAACGCCATGGTAACGCTAATTATGAAACCAATATATGCGTTTTCCCCCAGAATTATGGCAATTATGTGACCAATACTCTGAGAGGAGAGGGATGTCAACACATTTGCCGCAACAAATACCCCGAATGTATTCTCTTTATCGTATTTAGAGCTTAAAATACTGGAAAGTATGACCATTACTACAATCATAGGCAGGGCGTCAAACAGGGATTTCACAAGGTAATATGATTCAGTACTAAACCATGCTGAAAACAAAGTAAAATAAGTCAATTAATGTAAGGAGATTCATTGATTTATGATCTGACCATTTCGATATTCAACTAAAAACACCTTGATATCTGAAGCGAATGATAGAGACGTCACAATCAATGGCATGGTGAAGACCAAGTTCCAAGTGAAAATTAGATAATGGCTGTTAATCGACACCAATTTGTTCTTTTTCAGTGACTCAGAACTCACGGCACAACTATTGGAATATTTTTGTACACAACTGTCCACATTGTCTGCTTCGAAGTCAAAATAGATAAGGAAAAAGACCCCGGTCATTATATAAACACAACAAATGATCGCAAACTGGAGTCCATTGTAGCCAATCATAGATATAATCATTCGTAACAACAAATACCACATCTCTTGAACTGAGAATGACTTCGATCTGATTGGGATTCCGTCGGCAAATAGTCGGACTTCGCTCTCAACTCTTTGTTCAATAGGTTTCAGGTCTTGAGATGTCTTCTCTGATAGATTAATCACTTCTTCATCGGTGTAACCTTTGGCTCCGATTTTCAGCAATACTTCGATAGGAATTTGATTCTCTTTGCAATCGATGTTACATTCAGTCAAATGTTGTCTCAGATATTGTGGTCCACCGGAGAAGACGGCGACACCTCCTTTGGCCAACACATACACCAAATCAAATATCATAAGTATTTCGAGGTTTGGCTGATGTATGGATGTTATGATCGATAGGTTAAACTTTTGGGCCATTCTTTTAAAACACTGAATCATCTGATGAATGATTTATTAGTTAAAAGTTGAGCACAGAATAAGAATTTTATGACAAACCAGAAGCGCTGAATAGCTGTCGACACCAGAAGTGGGTTCGTCCACACAAATCAGGTTAGGCTTCACTTCTGGGGTCAACTCCATTGCCATAACTGTTCTTTTTTGTTGACCAGAACTGCATTTATCGATAACATTGTCTTTGATATCAGTTATGGCCAACTCTTGCATCAGTTCATTGACTTTGAACTCGTGGTCAATACTTTTGCCACAATTTTTGAGTTTTGAGGCGTAAATAAGGGTTTGTTTGACAGTCAGACCACTGATTATGTGTTCCCTCTGATCCTGTCTTATAAAACATGTCCTGATTTTCTTTGATTTACTTAAATATATCTTTGAATCGCTTGTCATTAGATTTCTATACATTCCGTTCAAAGACTTTAATAATGATGTCTTTCCGGCACCGGACGGCCCCATAAGTGCTGTCAAAGTTCCAAATTCAATGAAACCATTAATCCCTCTGAGAATCAGTTTTTCCTCTGAATAAAAGGTTTTCTCTACTTTGAGTGTCATTTGAATCCAGACTATACTTAAATTCCTCGTTATTTGGATTTCGTGATTCTGGTTATAAATTGTGTCACAAAAACAATATTCAGACAAACTGTTTGTCGCAGAACTGAATTCTTCCTCTGAATTACTTCCAATTGAGTTTCCAAAGGGGTTGATCTGAGATATCGCTTCACAAACTGTTTGTAACTCCATTTGGTTTTCTCTTTTATTAGACTTCATTGTATTGAAAAACTTTTTCAAAACTAAATCAAGTATTGAATTCTTGAATATAATGAGGAAAGCAATGGATATGACTCTAAAAACAATCAGTTGAATCCAAATATAGGACGTATTCTCCCAAATAATGTCTTTATCTTCGATGTCATTCTGATAAAGTATTTTGGAGACCTGATTGGATGGACAGCGATCCAAACCATAAACCAGAAGAGTACTGACTTCGAGAGCGAATTTCAATGAAAAGGCGTGACTCACGAGTTTGAATACTCCACTCATCTCATTGAAAGGCATAATAAAATTCGTGAATATAGTGCCCGATCCAGAGAAAAGAAAAAGAGCGAGGTAAGCCAATGATTTCATCCTGAAGAGAATCATTGCCACCAAATGAGTGGTTCCATCCCAGTTGTGCAGATAAAGTTGAAATGTATAAAGGAATGGCCAGAATCTCTTCGCCTCATTAGGTTGACTGCTCCCGAAGTATATAATCAGAGGACAAATTGTGGCCATCATTGAAGTGGGAAATACATCGGAAACAGTTTCAGTCAAATAGTAAACACCACTACTGTACCAGTCTATAAAGAATTTGCCAAGATTAGTTGATATTGATTCTACTCTAGATTATATTAATTCTTAACTGTTGAGATGTTCATTTGTGAATATTTTCATCCTGGCTATCTTCTCGTTCAAGTAAACAACGCTCCAGATCAATTGCAATAACCACAATGAGTTAAGAAGGAACGCCATATTCCTGTTTACATTCATATCGTTGTCAATCATTTCGACACAACTCTTGTCTTCTGTTTGATTCAATACAATGCAGTCGTTATGATATTTGGCCACCGGATCGTAGGCGACCACCATTAACATGGCAGCCGAACATAGCATTATGGCACTCATTATTGACATTTTATAATTGTATTCAACAAATTCAGTCATTTTTCTCTCCAATAAAATAATGATATCTTTAGAATAAAATTCTTTGTTTTTCTGTTGAATTCTTTTCGGTTTTGTTTGATTCAGAATCTGTTGAACCGATTGTTTTGTTTCAATGGATGTCTTGTCTCTTAATTCAATCACTTTATTGTCTTCAATACCTTTAGACCCGATTGTGATTAAAGTCTCGATCGGCACTTGATTTTCATTGCACTCGATATTACAGTCTCTCAGATGGTTGGGTAAGTTTTGAGGAGTTCCCGAATAGAGACAAACCCCTCCTTTTGCCAAAACGTATAGTTTGTCAAACATTTGTAAGACATCGCTATTCGGCTGATGTATAGTCGATATGATTGATATGTTTTGCTTTAATGA